>BSSO01000567.1:0-31477 GCA_030267885.1 Mesembryanthemum crystallinum
GTAAAATAAAGAAAGAAAGAAGAAATAATTAATAGTTTGCATTGTGTTCTCTACTGGCTTTTATGCCCTACTTCCCCGTCCCTTCTCCTTGTTGCTTAGGAAGATGCATCATAGAATGGAGGCATTTATTCTTTCATCTCTTGACGTTCACATGGTTTTATGCTGTTGATCCTGGATAATTTGATCTTTTAGCTTGTGATGACAATATGTCAAATGATCTAATGTCGTTCATGTCCACTATTGCTGCAGTTGATGGAGCAGTATGGTAATGTTTGGCACCACAGCCGTGTGAGGAGATATCTTACATCCGAGGACTGGCCTGGTCCCGAGTCCAAGGGAAAACCATGGTATGGCTTGTTAATGTTGCTGAGGAAATATCCAGAACACTTTGTCATTAACACACGGTCAAAGGGGCGTGTCACTTCGGAATTTGTTTCTCTCGTCTCACTTCTTTCATGAGATTGTAAAGCACTAGGGACATTATCGGTTGTATGCAGGTTAGAAATGTAGTTTGGTGGCGTATAGTGAACTTGTTGATCAACTGCTCGAAAAGCGCGGATGTAGCTGAGTTGCTCTATATATGTGTATTTAGATGAATTGTGTGAAAATGAGAAGGCATTTCGTTTGGAATTGAGAGAATTTGACAATTCATCACCTGCAAAGGTTGTTGTTTGCTCTATCCCCACACTGCTTTGCAGTTTGATTATTTATTAGAGTGACAGAGGGGAAGGAGCGAAAAAACTCATCTCTGTATTTTCATCGAGGCATTAGCCAAACAGAGGAAGCGCATCTCTGAGCATCAATATGTTGATGTGAGCAATGGTACATGTTTGATTTTGTACCATTTGAAGAAGTGGTGAAAATTCATGGTAAATGTGAAGTCTTTTGAGGTCTGTGAGAGTCAATGGGTATTTGGTTCTCATTTCCGTCAAGAAAGGTAATTAGAGTATCTTCTGAGTCCTCACCATTACCCCCCCAAACACCCCCCAAGGTCCGTTTTCCTGAATGGATGAATCAAAGCAATCTCACGAGCATTGAAGTTACCGATCAAGAACTAGCGAACCCTAGAATGATCTCATATTTTTCCGACCAACTGAGCTACCCACTCGGGGTTTCAAGCAGTTATTTTTTCGGAATGGACAAAAGGACGGAAGAGGGGTACCTATTATGTTTGTTTTATTGGGCAGAAAACATATTTAGAACATTGTGTAATTTGAACAGATGAAAACAATGAATGCATCTCCTCTCATTGTGTTTGTTGATATCGTGAGATGGTGATCGTGGAGAAGACGGGACGAATTTGCAGCGGACATGGAAGAGCAAGTGAGGTAATGAGAAGGTGGTGGAGAGGAGTGACCTACGGCCACCATGCAAAACTGCAAATGAAAGATACTCCTAATTGACTTCATTTTATTTCATAGCAAAATAACACCAAGTACAATTCTAGCTATAAGTGAAGCAAAACAGAAAGCTAAAACGTTCAAAGCTTTCACTATGGCATCTAAACGTGCCAATATATCAACCCTATGCCCACAACTCCACCCAAGAGCATCTGTACACTTTCAAGAGTGAACAAAAGTTCATACTGTATCAATATTTCAGAACTCGAGATTTTGCAAGAGTCCATGTCCGACCCAAATACGTTATAATCACAGACAAAAGCAAGTGATGGAAAATTTCAGCCTTGTACTAACATAACCTCCCTGACAGAAGTGTGTCCTGAACTTGAAAGTTCATGGAATGATGGAATCAGCATATTAAAGGTAAAGAACACCTCAAAAAAGAAGAAGGGTAAAGTCTCTCCATTCATGATTCTTTGCTTCTAATAGTTATTGCGCGTTGCGCACGTAATTGTTCTTCGCGTTCTCGTTTTGCAGCTAGAGCTTCCTCATCAAGTATCTGGATTGGAGACCACTCGGGCAATTTCAACTCGCCACCACGTATTGAATCAAGATAGCTTTGCACAAGAGGTTGCAATCTTAGTGTAGCATAATCAACTGCTGTTCCGGCAACAGCAAACATGACAGAATAATGAACAGCCGCCCGTGGACCACCTGTAGAGAGACGAGGGTTATGTACTGCTCACTCAGATTTAGCGTCAATGGACCCAGAAAAGAATATAACAAGCGTAAACGCCAATTTTTTATGCTCATTGGCTCATTGCCCGTGTTATACAGATCAGGAATATGCATCAAACAATTCTCCCCTGCCTTTGATATACAAAGCAGATTTTGTTTCAAGGAATGAGAATTAAAAGATATTCAATGATTGGCTTGCTTAAAAATGTGCCCAGCTGTCAATGAACGACACAAATTTACACTTCCTGCCGGGGGGGGGGGGGGTTGAGGGGAGGGAATCATAAACTAGGGCTGACCTTGAAGGCGGCCGAGAACAGCACCACTGCAAAATCCTCCGACTGCTGAGTTTATAAGATCATCAGGTTCAGATTTTCGAGTTACTCTTATAAATTCACGTGCTCCTGTAAGTCAATAGAAACTAGAGTTTAATTTAAAGCAGTCAGATATAAAATATTACCCTCCACAGTCACACTCAGAAAAGTAATTAGCATTTGGTTGAGAGACAATTTATTGAACAAAGTCCAAAGAAAGAGCTAAAAGTACTTAACAAATGACTGATGTTTTCTAATCTCCAACAATCAAATGTCATCAAAAGGGGGGAAACAGGGATAATGCATTTACTTGGAGGTATATTCGCAACAAGGCCCTTGATTCTAAATTAATCCCATTGATAGTCCTGAGTTAATTGTCTGATTCTGTCTGTTGATCAGTTGATGCAAGCACTGATAACTTATTATCAACTTCCATTATTACCGTTCCAGCAGGGAACTGGATAGCCTTTAATTTTTTCCAACTGTTTGAACACTTTCCATTAACTCTTGTCACCGTTCTTCTATGATTCCTCACTCAAGGAAATATTTTTCTCAATTCACATAATCTCCCCTGAGGATTTGGCATCGGCTTTTTCCAACAGTGTTTTAGGAAGATTCATTATAGATTGTAAAAAGAGCATGGAGAGGATGCCACCCAGGGTTACATCAGATATCTTGATGCACATAGTCAAAGAAAACTAGTTCTATCAGAATATCAGCAGGAAGCTTGCTATGCCAACATTTGATGTATGTCAACCAAGAAACAACTAACCAAACCTACTTGTGTGCCTTAATCTCGCTTATAGAAGCAAGTGTTTAGATTGGGTGCATTCGTGACATGGTACAGCATGAGCAAAAAGATATCTAATTGAGAAATTAATCAAATTCTTACTAGAACCAGGAGCAACATGTCACTGTAAATAAACCTATTGCACCTTAGAGAATTTATGGAGTTGGAAGCAGTGGCCATCTACATCACTGGTTTAAGCACATGAATAAAGTAGTACTCGCTTCGGCTGCATCTAACAGATTTCCCCAAGGACATAGTGAAGACACTTCATCCGATAAATTAAGCAAGCAATGTGAGCACTTAACCACAAATTCGTTACACAAAGAGAACTTATGATAATGCTAAATAACAATCATGATTAGACAGCAATGAAACATCAACAAACCAGTCTAAAACAAGAAGCAAAACCATTGAATTTTGACCTATTGCAATAATACAAAAATCAGGATTCACCCAGAAAAAGGAAGCATCAAATGAAAAATGGAAATATTAAAGGGAGGATCTTGATCGAATTCAGAGTCACTATACCACAATAACAGCCGGTGATAATGGCGAGGTTAGTAGCATAAGTAGCTGAAATATTCCCAACCCCATGAGTTTTTCGATGCTTGGACACCAACCCTGCTGCTCCCCCAACAATCCCTGCACAGATAACATTAACCCAAATCAAATTTTCATCGATCCACAATTCAAAATCCATTTTTGAAACAGAATGAAATTGGGAAATTTAGAAGTAATTAGGGTTTAGGAGAGAGAAACCTCCAATAATAGTAGGATAGAAGATCCGTTCTTTCCAACCATCGAAGAATGAAGATGTTGAGGGAGATGGGGGTGAAGGAGCTGCTGCGGCATTTAGGGTTTTATGATCAGGTGACGATGATGATGATGATGATGATGATGATGATGATGATGGTGAAGGTGATGAATCCGCCATTTTTGCTTAGTGAATCAGTAGTTGAAATGGCTCAGGTGCTGATAGCTGAAGTACCAAATTGCTTTGGCCTTTGGGAGTTCGTTTTAGTACCTGTTTGGTACCAGGGTCTGTTTCTCCCCGTTTGTTTCTGTCTGGGATACAATGCTAAATGGGTATTTTTCGTAAAGCCCCTTTGTTATACGAGTCTTTAAAGTTGCTCCGGCGATAATTGGGTCTTATAAAACTGTAACTCACGCACAATAGTCCAAAAATTGCAACTGCGGTCAAAAAATCTGGCCAAAGCTAATTTTTTTTTCATTTTCAACCAATCTTAACCAAAGTCAAGTCATTTAAAAATGTCAACCAACTGTGTCTTATTGAAGATTACAAGAATAAATGAAAAAAATTATTTTTGACCGGAGCTGTAATTTTGGATCAATATGGCCAAGTTATGTTTTTTTAAGACCCAGTTGTCGCCGGAGCTACTTTAAAGACTCATGTGGCAAAGGGGGTCTACTAAAAAGACTCATTGGGCATTGCAACCGTTTTTGTTTGAGATTAGTAAAAATCAAGGATTTTTTTGTTGGGAACCCTTATAAAATGGACCTTTTGGGAAAATCCTCTTATAAAATTTTTATTGTGGGGAACCCCTTAAGTCATTTTTCAACCAATTTAAATGAGATTTAGACTGATTTATCCTTAACCTTTAAGCATATATTTGCTTAAAACATACAATATGCACTTAAAGGATTAGGGTAGATCGGTCAAAATGTCATTTAAATTGGCCGGAAAACGACTTAAGGTGTGTCCGTCATGGTATTTTGTTTTTATAAGGGGGTTCTTCACAAAAAATAAATAAATTATAAGGGGGGTTTTTTTCCAAAAAGTCTATTTTATAGGGTTCCCCACAAAAAATCCAAAAATCAATAAAAATACTCATTTAAGAGTTAAAAATGAAAATGAAAGAGTGTAGCAAAAATTCAACAAAATTCAAATATAGTCCCTTTATCCTTTACTAATAAATGAGTATGGGAATCATCAAAAGAACCCAATTGGTCATAAAATCTGCTAGTGAATTGGCTTTCCTATAACAATATAGAACCTCAATATTTTTGAAAAAGAAAAAGATCATATTGAGTATCAATAACTAAATTCTCAATCTCCCAAAGAATATGCCATTCCGCTTGAATTGCTTTAATAACCGTCAAGCTATCGCCTTTAATAGCTATGTTTTTGAAACCGAGATTTCTAGCTGCTTGAACCCTTTTCGTCAAGCCAAACAGCTTCAGCTATAAGAATGGAAGAAGTTCCACAAGGCCTAGCTCCAAGCAAATTAACTTCACCTGTGGCGTTTCTAATTGAACAACCTGCAGCTATCTTCCCAATTTTCATTTTAGAACCATCAAAATTAGTTTTCACATAACTATATCTCGGAGCATTCCGATATATATTGGAGCCTAGTTATACATATGAGCAAATTAGTTCAACATTTTAACAAAAAGTGAAGTTGTATAAACAAAAATCAACAATTTAACAATAAAGATCATCAGAAATAACATGTGGAAAACCTAACCTTAAGTCTAACTCTCAACTTATCAAATATGGTATGGTTATTCTGGAGATGGATATAAAGATTAGGGTTATGTTTGGCACTTACATCAAACTTTTGAGTAAAAGCTACCACTTTTTCCTTTTTCTCTCAATTACTAAACATTTTCTAAAGTAATAGCTACAGTTACAGCTAATTTTTGGAAGCTACTAGTAGCTTTTGCATCTACAGCTACGGGCCTATGACTAATTTATTATCATTTCAAAGCAACTTTCAATGATTTTTTTCTATGTTCAACTATTTTTGTGAAAGTACAGATCGCATCTACATCTAATTTTGTTAAATATAGCCTAGATTTAAAACTCATGGCTATTGTGTGTGGGGTTCAAGCTTATTCGGGAACACACACACGAGACTGTGTGTTTAAAAATGCCCCTTCAGCCACGGCCAAGGCGAAAGGAAGTTCCTCTCGCCCAAAAGAAAAAATAAATAAAAAGGAGGCTAGTTTAGTACTCCCCCGTCCCGCAATTAGCTTTCAAAAACACCAATATTTTTGTCCCACAATTAGCTTTCAAAAACCTATATATTCCATAACTTCACTAAAACACCCATCAACTAACTTAGAGATACTATATAAAAATCAACTTTATCTCTCCAATCACTTACACATACAATTATTATATTGTCTTACACCAATATTTCTCTCATAATATAAACCCCTTTATTATATTACAACTACAATAAGGGCAATTTTCAAAATTCACTCTTTTAAAATCATTTCTGAAAGCTAATTAAGGGATAGAGGGATTAAAAAAAATTGAAATCATATAACAACTTCCATAAGAAAAGAAGAAAAAGGCTCCAGTTTTGGGTGACTCCCATAATTTCCATACTTGCATAGTTGCTTTGCATCCTTCAACGCTTCAAAATGGGCCTGTGTATTTGGTACGGAATCGTCTCCCACTGAAGGAACAACTGAGGCTAAAGAATTGAAGGTTTCCGCTTTCTGGTTCGTTCCCTTCAAACCTTTGCTCTTTCTAAATTAGAAATAATACAAACTTTATTCACTTTTCAACCCCAGTTTCAAGTTGGGCAAGTTCATATCATACTGATTCTAATCCCAAATGGGATTTTGGGTTTAAATCTGTATGTTTTGATCTGGGTTCTCTGGGTCTTGATCTGTTGTTCTGTTTTCTGTAATTTTGTTTCCAATTGAACATCTGCTTCGAGATTAAACCTTCTTTACTAGGCATACAACTTGGTAATATGCGTTGAGATGATTTATTTTTTACTTGATTATGGGGCTATGCTCCATTTCAGGAGATTTTGGTTCAATCAGATTGAAATGCAGTTGTTAGTTATCTTTGTTTTTTGTTTTTTTTTTCTTTTTTTGAGGGGTTTTCCTCCCAGTTTGTGTTGCAGTAAAATAGTTTTCTCCTTGATGAGTCCAATTCCTTGCTCCAATGTGGAAATTTGCAGTCATTTTGAAAAACTGTAGAAAAGCAAAAGGGTGTGTTTTTTGGTTTTCGTTTGTTTGGTTTATCATTGTGAAAATCAATAGACAATGTAGAACATCTCCAGTTCACAGCCACAGGTTTCATTTGTTTGTTTTGAGTTTCTATCTTTGATTTTCTTAATTTCATGGTTATTCTATTGATTTTGAGTGGAAATCTAGTTGGAAAATATATAAATAAGAGAGTTGTTTTTGTTGTTTGTGGTGTATGCTCATTTTTTGGAGCAACGTGCTGAAATACCTTTGGCTAGCATATATTTAAATGCTTTTGAAACAAGAGGCAAAACCTATATTTCCATGGGCAAATCGTAGAGGAAAGTGTATGTTGCACTCAATCAAATTCATTTCACGCCTAACTATATTATGCTTAATTACCTTAGAAATTGGTATAAACTCTATTACTCTAATATAAGAAATTGCCACAACTGTGTTAGAACTTCTTCATGCTGCAATATCGATATGCCAAGATCTGTTGCCCTTTGATATGAGTATGTTAGGATTAGAACTCTTCTTTATATGCAATGAAAGCATACTATCAGTGCACACAGAAGAGTAATATCATACCTAGCAAAATTTAATGTGCAAAACCTCTTATTACCTGAAGGAGAAAAATCATGTGACTGCAGCATGGTACCAGAGATCCATTGTCATAGATAAAGACTGAGTTCAGAATTTAAAATTCACATCGAAGTCACTAACATATCAATCTCCTTTAGCTAGTTTTTGTTGCTACCTCCTTTCCATGTTCGCTCACCTTTGATGTCACTCACTCACAATTAGACTTGCTTTAACCCTCATAATAGAACCTTGATTGGTGGTGTCCAAGGCACAGAACACCTTAGCCATAAAAATTACCCTTATTTGTAGCTTCACAAAATATTCGCAGTCCAACTAAATTTGGAAAGTATACAACTTATGCACAAGACACATACTTACCAAAATACAAACTTTACTAGTTTTACCAAACTTTTCTTTCCTCAATTGATTTAACGGCAACTTCTCTAAGAAAATGTAAAGCAGCTGAAAAGCACGCCTACGGTTGGCTTACCAGTTAGCATGTCAACCTCATCAAGCGGCCAACAACTATTGCCCAATATGGATCCCATCAGGTCAGGATGGTCACTATGTTTCAGAACAGAACTCTTGTCAATGCATATCCAGATCCCAGCTGAAAGATCTTACTGAGGATTCAGAAGTAGAAAGAATTTTTGTGGTTACCAATGCTATGACATGACATAAAGCTTGTCTTAATTGTCTGCTTCATTAGATCCAACTACCCTTGAAATTTCTTTGTTCTTATTATCTTATAATCTTTTTCCTTGACTTTTGTATTTCTCAAGACTGGAGAAATTTGTTGCGCTTAGTGGTGTAGCTTTTCATTTTCCTGGGTGTTCATGAGAAGTTGGTTCACTCTCCTTTTGGACAGCGCTCTCAAGAACACAATCTCCTATATTCTAGCTTAAAGATGGTAACTTATGTTATGGTCTTATGTATCTGAGGTGCTTAGCTTGTAGATGTGGATTTAATAAGTTCTGGAATCGTTATGCTTCATTGTGCATGCCATATCACTACTCATCATGAAACATATGTACTGATGTTTCTCTATGGAGAATTGTCTGATTTCTTTATTGCTTGTGGCTTGATATGGGAGGTTCAAATCTTATTATTACTAACGTCTATTATGCCCTTGTTCCCAGATCTGAAGAAGACTTTAAAGTAACATTTTGGTTCTGCGATCAGAAAGGCTAGTTTTGGTCATTCAGGTTAATCACTGCAGGATATTAGTTTGCTTTGTAGTATGCTAATCATGGAAACCTATCACTATACGGCTAGCAGACAATTATCTCAAATGTTCATAGCCATTTTCTTCTTTCACATATCAGAATATTTTCTAGCAGTTACAATTCATGGCAAAAGGAATGTGACCCTCCAATCTCTCTTGATTAGCAAGAGCTATATACTTGCCATGCTTTTCTCGCTGCTGGAGTACTTGGGCGAATATGCATTCTTTCCTGGGTTAAAGGAGTATTGGTGGTTGAGCAACTTGGGTGTTGCACTTGTTGTGATTGGTGAAATCATACGCAAAATGGCTGTTGTGACAGCTGGCAGGGCCTTCACACATCTCATCAAAATCCAGCGTGAAGAACATCACAAACTGGTAACCCATGGTATCTACAGCTTTGTTCGGCATCCTGGTTATTGTGGCTTTTTTATTTGGTCAGTGGGCACTCAGATTATGCTCTTGAACCCCATTTCAACAGTTGCATTTGCTGTAGTAGTTTGGAAATTCTTTGCTGGTCGAATACCATATGAAGAGATTTACTTGAGACGATTTTTTGGAACTGAGTATGGGGAATATGCCAAAAGGGTTCCTTCAGGTCTGCCGTTTGTTAAATAGTCTACTAAGGCTGTTGATATGTCTATACCGCGAGATGTATCTTGGACCAGTCTAGAATCAACCACTTTATCTGATGTTGGGCATATCGGCATTTGAGCTGTTCAACAGCTGAACTTTTGACATGCGTCAATGTGACTGTTGAAATCCTCCAAAATTCTTTATTGTGCTTATATCAGAAGCACCACTGTCTGTTTGGTGGGATTCAAAATGCAGGATAATTCCATGACTTGAAAAACGAGAGTTGAGACTTAAGCCAGATGGTCTGACTTGCTGTAACAACTCATGAAGATGGTAGTCAGTATCCACTATTGTAGTACAGATGGTGTATGATTGTATCTCTTATAATTTGACTATACCCTTTTCTCTAGCAACTTTGTAAACAATTTTGTTTAGAAGTAGAAACCAGATATTATTCGTCAATGATTCCGCAGACTTTGTCAACTTTGTGGCAAATCAGAAGCAGGAAGCAAAAGTTTATCACAATTACCTACCAATTTGACCTGTAGTTTCCCTATTTGGGAGATTTATAATCTATTCTTGTTTTTTTTTTTTTTTTTTTTTTTTTTTTTTTTTTTCTGGTGGGTATTTCTTGTTGCTTGTGAAATGAGATGATAATCAAGGTTCATGTACTAATATAGCTCAGAGAAATTGCTATGTTAATAATATGTTGTTGAATGTTACAGTAAGTTTTTTATACTCTTAAATCTGCCTTAGCATCTGTCTCAGCCTTTCTTTTCTTTTCTATATATCCCAGTTGGGGGCCTGTTGCAAATCACCTCTTAGATTTGTAGAAGGTTGCATATATCTTTAACTTTCCCAGTTCACATAGTAGAACGAAGGAAGACATGTATCGCTCAGATGATATAGAGCCATTATCAATGATATGATATGCTGTCGGAAATACTTTTTGAAATGTTAAGAAAGCAACGGTTCTTGGAAAAATATGATCTCACCAGAGGTGCATGTACTGAATATGGTTTGTTTTGCATTCAGGGCTTATATTTCTGTACGTAAACTACAGCGCCAAAAAGAGATCTTTGAACCAATAATGCCAATCTGGCATGTGACTACAGATATGTTACTAGACTATAGCTATAAATATCTGCTGTAAGCAGAGGTAAGATGGAGTACTATATTTGCCCTAATAGGGGCTTTCTGCTGAAAGTTGAGTTCAAGTAGCTAGAGAGTAGCTTGGGAAAGAATTCGACCCTGATTCTAAAACTAGACCCTCTGAAGTTGATGAATCTGGCTCTATATCATCTGAAGCCGAGAAGCCCTCAGCTCCTGTGCCATGCCGCCTCCTGGTTTCTGAAACATTTGTTTGGGCAATTTAGTAGAAGCAGTAGATGAAGAAAGAGTGGAATTAGGAAACAATAAATAACATGAAGAACAAGAAGATTTGAAGCTGCAAGACCATTACTTTTGCTGGTTATAGCACGGCGTGTCATAGACAAGAATTCCTCCCACTTAAATTTCCTAAGTTCTTGTTTCTCCTCCTCTGCAAGCTCGAAATTGGGTTCCCTGCCACACATAAACGCAGCTCTGCACAAGGGCCAAAATGCTTCAATTTTCATGAATTTTGAACGGTTCCATAAAAGGAATGTAGTGTAACATCCATCATACACTGATTTGGCATACACTTGGAAGCAAATGATAGTTAAAGTCTGATTGAGACAAAGAAGTGCTAAGTGCCACAAAGAACAACATTCAAGATGTGAACTGCTAAAAAGGAAACCAACTTCAGGGCAAAGAGTATAGTCATTCCAGCAGCTGCCAGAACAGTAACGAGGGCAAACAAAACTTTTAGTACAATGTGATATGACACTGAATTCATGTTCACAAGTATTCCTAAGTGTAAACCTAACACAGATTCTGCTAGTAAAGTATTTGTTGTGGTGCTGTGATATTTGATATATTAAATTTCACAATAAACTTAATGTTTCAAGAAAGGTAAGGCTTTCCTCCCAACTCTCCTACCCCAAATCCTATGTTGTTCAACTTTTTTTAATCCTCGATCAGGAATGATTGGGCCATATAGCCTAGATTCAGACCCCCTAGCCTCCCATGCCCGACAAGACCAAATTGAACATTGGTCGCCCACTTGCCCCTCATTTCTGAAAAAGAAGCCTCATGTAGTGGGGTGATTCTAATGGCATTCATGGAATATGAGATTTTCCCAAGCAATGTTTTTGATCAAAGTTCAAAACCGGGTTCCGAAACTAGTGCTTTGGGTGTTTCCCAAATTTCGAAGATAGTTCTAGAACCTTAAGGAGCAGGACACTCAATGGCGTAGGAAGAAAGGAAAAATGAAATGAGGGGAAAAAAATAAGAGTAATAGAATAACAAGATATGACTAAATCAGCCTGTTACAGTTGCAATTTTCCAGATATAGTATCATATCTTGTTTGATTTTACTTCAAAAAATTTCAATCTCTACAACTGCTTGACAGCTACTTGTTTTCATCATTCCGTAAACATACAAGAAAAGGTCACATAATCTGCCCGTTTTACCTGAAGATGAATATGAGAGTACATGTGAAAACAAAGAAAAGCATCCAACAGAAACTCTTCTAATACAAAACAAAAAGTTACCACCCATCCCAAATGTTTAACACCACTACTGATGACCGTACCTGTCATATAGATGGGCAGCTTCCTTTGCTGAGCTGACAGTCCCTAGATGAATTTGTTTCTTGTCAACCTTTATGGCTGCTTGCCACTTCATATTCTTGAAGTAAACACCTCTCATTGAGCATTGCTCTTGGCTGTGTATACGCCTTCTCCGGTGTTGCTTTCTTCGCTTCACTTCTTGCTCTACAAACAAAATAAATGCCTTGAGTGCGGAACATAGTTGAAGCACATATCATAAATGTTTTCTTCTCTTCCTCCCCACCCCACGATGGCCTTCTCTTGGCACAAGGACTGATATGTTCAGTTATCGTCACAAACTAAGGGTTATATTTATTCTAGCACCCAATATATTGGCTTAAAACTTATATCAAGCAGGTCCAACAGTAACTTAATTTTATGTAGAATGACGACAAACCTGCAGTGGGTTCATAATTCTGCTCTTTTGATGAGGTTGAACCAGAAACATTTGGTTGATTGCTCTGATCTTTTGATGGGCTAGAACCAGAAGTATTTGATGAACCAATTCCTCC
This sequence comes from Mesembryanthemum crystallinum, assembly GCA_030267885.1. Lineage (NCBI taxonomy): Eukaryota > Viridiplantae > Streptophyta > Magnoliopsida > Caryophyllales > Aizoaceae > Mesembryanthemum > Mesembryanthemum crystallinum. The sequence continues at coordinate 12,714 of BSSO01000567.1, forward strand.
TGACGGATCATTGACCTGAAAAACCACCTTAGTAATAATGCTTTACTCTCAGAATCTAATATGTATCTGGGAGATGTGAAACTACAAAGTGCACAGCAGGAAAGCATGTAAAGAAATGCTGCTTGACAGGAAAGCAACTCAAATTGTGCAAAGGAAGGGTCCTATCCCCATAGTAAAGGATCTAGAAATTTAATGACGATGAACACAATAGCAATCATATTTCCTAGTTCCTACCAAGAGACACAAGGTTCCCCTTCTTTCAGTTTTAAAATTTCAATCTCTCCAAATGGCTGATTTAGCAACCCTGCTATTCCCACTGAATCTTTAGGTTTGCATCTTAATTGTTGAAACTTGAGAGGTCTATAATACAAGCTCAACATTCCTATCTGGTACAATCCACATCCATTAGCTCTCACGAGAAGGAAACCTATAGGAGGGGAATGCACACTCCTTACTGATGTATTTGAGAAACATTAACACTGCACTTTCCTCTGCTTCCATTCAAATGTTCCTACACAATTACAAGATGGGTATCATGTTCTACCGTCCCCCTTTTCATACCATTGATAATTTCCTTTTTTACTTCCATTGCCATTGATTGTCAAGTCCCCATCCTTCAAAAACTATGTTATGCTCTAATCAACAATGAGGCAAGCAATAGTGAAACTTGAATACTAACCTCCACAGGCAATTGCATATCATCCATAGGCATTGGATGTACACTAGTTGGATTTGAGCTACGCATAGCATTTTCAGGAGCAGGTCGATTGTCAAACAACCTAGGAAGTGGAGCAAGGAAAGAATTCTGCACTCCTAGAAAGTTGCAAACAATTTTGGAGGTATGGTTAGTCGAAAGCAAGACTTAAAACATTTCCATACACTGAGCATGCAGTTAAGACAGCGTAATAGCCAACAATAGCTTATTAGTGCAGACAAGAAGCCGACATCATATTGACTCAAATCATAGATCTTCAGTATTCATACCAGAGCAGAGTCCCAAGAGCTTGCGCCTTCTTAAGCTCACCATGTTTTATCTGTTAAACAATCAAACAAACAGGTGAGTAGATTGCCTTCAACTGTCAGCAACCAACTTCATACACATTAATCTTAAAGACCACGAGGAGAAAGGAAATCTGAAAAAGGGAGGAGGAGACATGAACTTGTTTTGCTCTTGATGAATCAAAACATAAAATTACAGTCAAAGGACAGATAAGATGGGCTGCTTGATTGCAAAAAGGAAATATAACAAAAGTTACAATACCAAAAGGCATTTTGCTATATTAACAGCTATCACAGAATATGAAGCAACTAAAAGATCAGTAAGTGAATCTTGCAGCATGCTTGGGAGTTGGGAGACCAAGTCAACATAAAAAAAAAAAAAAAAAAGTGAACAGATCCACATCAACAAATGAAAAGCAATAAAAAAGAAAGGTTAAATTTTGGTGAAAACCAAATATAAAAGCACATATACACAAACAATGCCTAGGCCAACAGTTATGGTTTGAGTAACATGCCATGATTCAGCTTACCAAAAAGAGGCTAATCATATATGGGGGTGGCAGCACCAAGTCCAAGAAGATAACCCAACAGAATCAGAACATGAAGAACTGAATTTTTTAAAACTCCCATTACAGACATAAATAGAAACTATCAAAGTCCCATGTAGATTATTAAGTAGTATATCCCATCATGAAAAACCCCGAAAAAGAACAGCGCAAAATTCAAAGAAAACGACCCAAAACACAATTGAAGCCTTTCATTGAACTTCAAAGTCCTGTTAAGTCAACTAAACCAACCTACCACCTTGGTGCTGCAACGAAAGAGACAGAATAAACCCAGAAACCAAATCTCCAAAACAAACCAAACAGATGCATAACAGCAAAAGAATAAAACTAAAAATTCATAGAAAACCATCAAAGTTGACAGAAACTTGACAATTTGGTTACTGCCCATCACAAAATGTCAAAATCTCCACCACAAAGATCAACCCACCATTCAAATTCCACACTTTATATCAATAAAACGATTTAGAAGCACAAACAACCTTATCCCAGGACCCAGATTGTTTAGGCAAATGCCCATTACTATAAACAAATCATAAGCACGCAAAAAGATGACAATTTTGGATAAAACAAAACAAAAAACCATGTAAGAACTATACTAAGAAAGACACATATATGGGTTGATAACGAAAGACTAACAAGAGATAGAGAGAGAAGACGGCACTAACAACGAGAATTCAGTAGGTGAAGGTGGCAAAAAAGAATTTCCGGCTAATAATACTGTGAGGAAAATTTGTGAAAAAAAGAGAAGGTGGCAAAGCAAAAGGGTTAAGAGAGAGATAGTTGTTGATGATATTGGTCATGCATCTACCACCATCAACCCTTATTTTAGCGCTTTTATTTCCACTTTTATTTAATTATTTAATTATTTTTCTTCGCATTCTCATAAGGCCCTGTTTGGGAAGATGAGAGGGTGGTGGTGGTTTAAGCAGGCAGGGTGAGAGAGAGAGAAAATAGGTGGGAGAAGATGGAACGTAAGCTTACTACATCATCTATGTGATGTAGTACTTGTTAGCCAACTCTTTTTTGTGACTATTTTGCCCTTTGGAATTTGTTTTAGACTTTTTGAATGCCTATATGGTACTTACTTAACTACTAGTTACTTAGTAGTTATGAGGTCAATAAAGTTTTTTGGGTTTTATTTGCATTTTGGGTATGTCCTATTTGGTAATGTCTTGTTTTTTCTTACTAGTTTGATCTATGTAGATTTTTGCACATTTACAAGGTTTATTGATTACTAAATCTAACAAGATATTGTAATGGGATAGGATGTGGATCATGGTTCCCTTTTGGATGGTTTTAACAATTCAACATCCATACAAAAAGTCATTCATTATTTAGTTTAAGAGCTTAAGCAATCAGCTAGTGCTTTATGTACACTCCATCGTTCTCATCTTGTATTTAGTTCAGTTCAATTCTATTTTGCAATTTACTTTTTTACTCACATATTACTATTCATATCTCATCAATATTCAGCACGTTTCAGACGTACAAATGTTATATTAAGTAAATGATCATCTTGTTTACTTGACTAAGTTGCATTTCACATAAATTAAAAATTCATGAGAAGTGAGCAAAGTTGGTTTGGCTGATTATGGGAAGTAGAGCTTCCCACATGAGGTCCCACCTGGCAACTAGGTAAGTGACATAAAACTTTCTGGAAAAATTCACTTCCTCTATTTTTGTCAACCAAACAACTTTTAAATCTATACACTTCCATGAAATTATACTGCCTATAGTTCTTTATGTCAACTACACGACTAAAGAAATAAAAGCCTTATTGTATTGAGCAAAAGGGATGATATGGTAATTACAAATTTACAATAGTAAGAAGTGAAGTTGGGCATCCAATAGCAATAGCAATAGCATGTAACAACAATCAATTATTATAGTTTTTTATTTTTATTTTTCTACAAGGATGCATGTAATAGTCCGCAAACCACATGCGCCGGGCAAACCAACCCATCAAAGATGGGCTGACGGGCTCAGACAGAGGATGAGACCCTCCCTGCAAAGAATGGTAGAAGAGGTTTTTAATCTCCCTATAATGAGGATCGAACCCTTGACTACTGGGTTGTGAGAGTGGAGCACTTACCACTTGTGGTGCCACCTCATCCTCAATCAATTATTATAGTTAGGGTAGGTTGGTAGCTACCATAATAACCATAAGTTCATAAACATAACCTGAGACTTGAGAGTTCCAAATCCAAGGCCAAGGGGGGCATTGCAAATAAATAATCAAGTAGAGGTCACCGACGAAGGTTACTGCTCATTGGATGGGCGGCTTCTTCATATATAAATTTAATTTAATTTAATACTACCTCCAAAGCGTGTGGAGGATAAACATAACGTCGTCCTTGCGCCAACCTCTCTCTCTCTCTCTCTCTCTGTATTTTCCACCTCAAATATGCTAATGTGCTTTATCATAGCAATAGAGTATAAATAATATACTGCACATTTTTAGTGCCTGCCAAATGTCTAAGTTTATACTATTAACTAACTAACCCAAATAATGATATTATTTGCTTACATTTACACACGTCTAACAACTTTTCCATATACTCCCAATCCTCTCTTATTATATTATTATGTTGTGGTTTGAGTAGGTTCACAGGAATTAAGGCAACTGTATGATGAGGTTTCATATCCTGTTATTTGAACAACGAAAATGTGGTACTTGGTAGTATTGTATACCATATTGGCTGTTGCTTGTTAGCCGGTAGCTGGAAGATGTGGGCGAATTGTATTAACTGCTTTGACGGCTAGTAATAATGTGTGTGTTGTAAAAAGCAGGTTAGTATTAGATGGTGCCTTGTAAATATTTTGAAATATAACTCACCCAACACAAGCCAACTTCTCAAAAACTGGCTTGTAGATCGTAGGATGCCAAAAACCAACCAAATCAGCCACTTATCAAAGTGGCTCGTGGACTGGTCGAACAAGCCAAAAATACCAAAAGCTAACCCAAAAGCAACTTGCCAAACATCCCAATATTCCTCTTCCAAGTATCAGGCCTTGTATATGACACCAACTCAATAACAAAGTTTAACATATAGTTCCACATTTGTTGCCTCCGATTCGAGCCCGAAAATTCAACCAAACCCTAGTTGATATTTTCGGTCCTAATGCAATTTTTCCGACTCGAATCTGTTTATAACCCAACAAATATAATAAAATTGTATTTGACCCAAAACAGAACCCGTTAAGTCGACCCACTCGACAGATCTCCGGAAGAATCACATGTTACTCCCTCCGTTCTCTAAAGAAGGTTACGCTTTGTTTTCCGTAACTCACATGCATGTGAGTTGCGGAAAACAAAGCTGTGAGTTGCGGAAAACAAAGCGTAACCTTCTTTAGAGAACGGAGGGAGTAAGTACCAAATTCTTTTGGGTTAAACAACGCCCAAATATAACATTGCCCACCAAAAGAAAAGGCCCAATTTGGTGGATTAGTTGGGCTCAATCAAATCAAACCGACTCTTTAACCCAACCTTTTTGCACCACATATATAACGAACAACCCCCCCTACTCTAAAACCCTCAAAATCAAATCATCCCCCAAATTCGAACAATTCAGAGGAGAGAGAGAGAGAGAACGAGGTCTAGGGTTTCTAAACGACGACGACGATTATCTCTTCAACAAGCATTCGCCGACAAAATCAACCATGATTTACGACGTCAATTCACCTCTATTTCGATCCTTCCTCAGCCAGAAGGGCGGCGCTTCTGACAAGAGGTTCCTCTCTCTCTCTCTCTCTCTCTTGGTTGTTGTGTAGAAATGCTTAGTTGTTCTTTCTTTCAGTTTATTTTATTGATTGATTGTTAGCTTGTTTCTGTACTTGATATCTATGATGAGCTTTTGGGTAGTTTTGTGGAATTTGGTTTTACCTGATGCGAGATAGTCCATCGAGGGTTTGTGAATTATGTTAGAAAAAAATTGCTGTTGTGGAACACTTGGTAATAATAGGAGGAATGTGCATAATGAGATATTGGTGGAGATTTGCCAAAATTGTTATTAAGTTTATAAAGATTGTTAAGAAAATGCTGGCGTTAGTGTTTCAAGGAAAAAAGTTTAATCACAGAGGGTTTGTATTTGTTTTATGTTGATTATCTTTGGTAGAATTGAGTTTGTTTTCTTGCCAAGAAGGCGTTGGCTCATAGAGTGATTTAATTTGTTTATTGTAGTGCCCTTTACTGTTGGGAATACTTGTAGTTGGATTTTAGAATAAGTTGTTTATGCTCTTTAGTCAGGAGTCTACAATACGGTATTCACTGAAATTGGTGGACTAGAAGCACACGTTGTGAGAAAAGGTTGAAGTGAGCCGTGCTTTTAGTTTAGTTATTTTCGTCCCTTTTTCTGAAGGGGAGAAGGGTCATAGAAACTTGTTTGTTGTCCCCGTTATGATATATGAGTTCCATGATAGATGTTGTAGTGGATTGTGGTTCTGCTGGCATCTTGAAGGGATTTCAGTGTTTTGAGATATAGTTATTGGAATATGAGTGCTTCTATATTTGTAGAAGCTGGGGAAGACACGTGCATTTGAGTTAGATTTACTAGGCAAAGATATTATTTTTTAGGCGACTTTAATGTGATTCAACTACCATTGCTGTCTTTAGAGGTTTTGATTTGGGTGAAAAGGCAAAGACATTTTCCCTCAGCTATCAGAGAGATGATGTCACTTCACTTTGGTTAAGTAATGTAAAATCTGAGTTACGATTTTGGTTTCTGGGAGCTGCACAGATTAGATATAATGTTATAATTTCATATGAAGGATAAAGGATAGCATGGAGATTACATACACTTGGGGAAGTGTTCCATGGCCTTTTAGCCTTTTATGCATGTGACAGAGGCTGTGCTTTAGTGCTGGTTAAAAGTGAGGATGCTAATTAGTTAGTGTAACGTATGAATGAGTTGCAGATTTGAATCGTGCTCTGTGAGCTTGAAAGGTAACTTTTCAATTTATGGAACCATGGGTATATCCAAAATTCAGGACATGCAAAAAAAAAACAAAAAAATGAAAAATTAGTGTACTTCTAAGGGTTAGATATAAGTGGATTTTTATAACTTGTAACAGTTCTCACTTTCATGTGGTGTTTGGACAATGTAGTGAAGGGTGAGGGGAAGGGCGTGGTAGAGGTAGGGGAAGGGGTGGGTGGATTGATCTATTACTGTGACCTTGCATCGTCGACTGCAAGTGTTCTGTGACTGAGGTAGAATTAAGATAACTGCACTATTAGGATTCTGACGCATCTGAATTTTTTCTATCAAATTATTCTAGGCAATTTTAGGTAAGAAAGACCAGGATAACCTACTTTGAGTTTAACTTAAATTATCCTTGATTAGTAACTCGGTCAAAGACGGGTCGAAAGAATCTGACCAGAAAAGTAATTGGGGGATACGATAACCTCTGTTGGCCATAAAATCAGCTACGGCATTAGCTTTGGGAAACTGATGTAAGTACTTCCAAATTTTCAAAGAATAATAGATCCTGTTTGTATCTAAATTATTCTAGGCGATGCTGAAGCCTATTAGTCTTTGCTTTTGCGGAGATAATGCTGTCAGCTGAAGAAGTGAATCCAGCTTCTCGCAGCTTCTCGCAGCTTCCAAAGGCAAAAGCTAGTGCTTGCTGAAACTTCTCAGGTGTTTGATGTGTGTGCAGTTGTGCAGTTGTAAACATTAAAGATTTTAGTTAAGAAAAACATTTAGAGGCGCATCCCCTCTGAAAGTAGACTTGGCTGGTTGGATGATATGTGGTTTGAATATATTGGTTTCAATTCAAATGCAAGATTTGATCTTCTGCAGCCTGATGTAGCTGTATGGATAATGTGGTTTGAATTTGTTCTGGTGCTCTATGATTCAATATTGTTGTTTCAATACTCTGTTGCGCCAATTTGTTTTTTTTTATTTTTTTCTGGGTAAATTTATTGCATTTCCCATGCAAGCTGCAATCTTCATGTTTTCAACATTGTATGCAATCTTTATAGGGCTTTTTTATTTGTTCTTTCTTACTAATTGATTTTTTCAGCCTCTTTGCCAATTAGTCTGGCTATATAGCTCATGGTATCTACTGTTTCTCATATTTTTTGTTGTCTTTGTCGAATTGAAGTACAAATTGGGTGTACTTGAGCAATGATAATTTCAAGAATGGAAAGAGCGGATGATTAAAATTTTCAGTTATTTGATTTTGAATTTTGCTTGGACTTGCAGGAAAGGAGAGGAGCAGAAGCCAAAGGAACAGAGACCAAAAGCAAATGAGAATAAGCCAGTGATGAACGAGTGAACCACGGTGGAACTGGTGTGATATTAATTAGCTGCTGTCATGTAGTGCTTTGTATTGCAACTGTAACAGTTGAAGATTTTTCCAAATCCAGCCTTGTATCTCAGATTGATTTTGGAAGTTAAATGCTAAATTTGAGTTTGTGACTCCTCAAATCGATTTGTGATCTTAAAATTCTTGAATGTTAAGCAGACGACAACGAGGCCAAAATCTCACCCAAGCCAAGGTCTAGTCACTAAGGTACGGCTGTACGCAGCCTTATTCCTAACGAGTTGAAGAATATTGGGTGGTGATCTCCGGCTACCTATCCATTTATGATAGTCGAACGTGTGTTCTGGGGAGTAAGTAGTGATATGTATATATGTTAGATCTAATTTATGGGAGTGTGGTGAATGGTGATATTTCTGTTTCCCACATATTTTGTTTCCTTTAAGCTTACGGCAATGGTGGGATGGAAGGAGAAAAGTTAAGCCATTGAAAGGTAATTTTAGTCAAAAGATTTCAAGCGTGGAACTGTTTAACGGGGTGGGGCATATGATTGCTCGAAAGGAAAATTAATGATTATGGGCATTGGAGGAATGATGGTATGTTCCAGATTTAGGTAATGTGAAGAGAGTTAAAAGATTGAACTCCTCTTTTGATGCTGTCTATTCCTTGCACGTAGGGTGTAGGTTAGCTGAGCAGAGTCAGGCCAGCTCGAAGCTTGGGTTTGCGACACTTTTTTTTTTTTTTTTTTGGCTCGAGCTGTGCTCGAAGCTTACCGGGCCAAACTTGTACTAGTATAAACATAGATCAGGCATATCGAGCATAGCCGAGCCACTTTGTCTTTGGGAGTATTCGAGCCAACTCAAGCTTGAATCAAACATGATACGATTCCAAGCAAAGCTTTGACTGAGTTGAGTTCAAGGGTTTACAAAACATGCTTGACCAAATTAAACCGACTCGACTCAATTACATTTGCACTCCTACTTGCAAGTATACATGAATCCAGACGACCTCCTCAAATATATTCACTGCCATGTAATTGGTAGTCCGTTCATTTGACAAGTAAATTCGAATATTGGATCTACTCCTATATTGTATACTCCCTCTGTTTCTGAAAAATCTTTACGCCTTAACTTAATTTTACAAAGTCAAAATTTTCAAACTTTGACCATTGATATATGAAAAAGTATATTGATTTTCAAAATATAAATAACATTTTTGGATTCATTTTAAATAATATTCTCAAAAAATCAAAATTTTATAAGTTTTCGAGTTTATATATATAGAATTATTCATGGTCAAAGTGTCGTTTTGAATACCGTGCAAAATCAGACTGTCAGGATTTTTCTAGAAACGAAGGGAGTATCAAGTTTGTCATTTTTATAATCTCAAGATCACAATGAGGTGATCTTAATAAGATTGGAAAACAACACATTTGCACTTAAAAGCTCATCGCCTATCAACAAGAGTAGTGCAAGAGTGAATAGGAAGAATTGATCAACCCAAACCGGACAAGTGTTTCATTGATAGAGAGGAAGAGGCAGGAAAAAATCTCTTTATCAGGTAAAAATTAACCACTTTGGGTGGACCGAGTAAATTTAGAAAGGTTAAAGTACTCGAACAAACATATGGGCCCAACTTCTTAGACTCTAAGAAGAAGAAAAAGAAGAGCAAAGGCAATAAATCATGCATGGGTTGGTCATGCACTTGAGTATTAATTCATTATTAATATTTATGGTTTTTCCATGTGCTTCCTATCCCATCCTCTTATCACCTCTACCAAAACCTTTGTTTACCATTAAATCATTCTCTACAAGACTATAACTCAATATTCTTTGACAACTCTTACTATCTTTTGGTGTTACTTTTATTTTCTTTTGCTCCCCCCCCCCCCCTCAACGATCCTGTTTATTGTCTATTGTCGGTATACACTTATATTAGGAATGCAGGTCATATGGAGAAAACTAGGTTTGCATTACAAATCTACGATCACTAGAAAGACCTTAGCATATTTGTTTCATAAATAGAAGATTGAAGAGCTTGAAGGGTATTAGGGTACTTTCAGATGTTTGGCTAGGTCGGTCTTCTAATACTAATATTTTTTAGTTTTTAATTGCAAACCTAGTTTTTTGAAATCTGTGATTTGAGATGAATTTATACGTGAATTCTTAAGATAATTATGGATTGCTAGTGATTCAAATTCATGGTTTTTCATCAAGGCTCAATGTTAGAGAACTTTTGTGATATGTTTTTGTAACATTCCATATCATGTCATTTGTATCCCTCACTCTACTTTTTTTTTCTCCCTTGGTCTATAAATTCTAAGTCATAAGTATGGTAGTGGGCATAAAGATCAATATAGTCAAATAAAATCAAGCATTTTAAATCCAATTCTCAAGCACAATGTTAGCAAATTCCTCATAGTCTACTAATTTACAACAAACTATGGGGTACGTTTTGAGATTTTCGGATTGAAATTAGATAATGCAGTTTAATGGTATTCTTCCATAACAGTTGAGAATAATCACATGTGTTACCACAATTGATGAGAAAGAAAAAAATAAAAAAACTTATATTAAATTATCAAATATAATCGACTATCAGTTATCAACTATTGGAATTAGGTGGTCTAAAGGGTCAGGATGAACCTGTGCTTAGAAAAAAAAAAAAAACTATAGGAATTAGGTTATATGTCATGTATCGCAATTGTCTTTTATGATCTTGGCTTGATATCAAAAGTTAGAAATGTGAGGACTTGGAAAGTTCCATCAAAGGGAGTATATGATGACCACTTTGAACTGGACTCACCGTTAAAATTGGGCTTGGTCAATATGGGGTACCGGGTCCGGGCAACATTTATCATTATCATTAGTTACACTTACTCACCCATCATATGCATTTTGGCAACCACCAACCGCCTTATCTAATAGTACTAGCAAATTCCCTACATAATATTCTCATGATTTTTTAGAGCATATTATTGGGACAATTTACCACATACTTACTTTTTTTTTTTTTTTTTTGTCTATAAGGAGGAACTTCCTTTCTCATTGGGCGTGGCTAAAGGGTAAAAATAAGCACACAGCGCTATGTCTAGCGGCAGTCTAGTGCTATGTTTAGTGGTATATATCACGCACTTCACGTAAACTGGGTGAGCTTGCATGTTTAGCGCTATGTTTAGTGGTATATCACGCACTTCACATAAACTGGGTGAGCTTGTATGTTTTAAAAACAAGATTTGGCATGGCAGTGTAGTAGTACGAATCACACCCCTGAATAGGTGGATAGACTTTGGTTCCAGAGAATTTCATCGTTAACATCTAAAAGCTATGCTTAGCTCCATTGATGAATTGTAACGAAGAGACGGTTATTCACTTATTTGACGTCTTTTTGGGAAGAACAGAGTCAAAGTCAAAGAAGGGGGTTTAATGGTGGAAATATCAGGCATTATTTTGATTGCATTTCCAGCCTTGTTAGATTGAAGATGTGGGAGGAAGGACAGAAAACCATAAAAGCATGAAAACGCATTTTAATCAATTACATCTATGCATAATGTCTAAACTTGTTTGATTTCCAACCTGAATGAACACAGGTCATTGTTGAAACGAGTGAGAAGTGTGCCATTATACTACCCACCCCAAACTTGAGTTGATGATATTGATAATATACAAGACATTATACATTGTTACCAACTGGCCACATGCAATTAAACGCACAATTCATACACTTAAAAGAGTTAAAACTCATCACCTATTCGACCAAACACTACCCTTTTAACCTTTATCATGGCTATTGTTCCGGCCGAATTGCCAACTTGGTATCTTAAAAAGACCCCTATTACCACATTGGTATTTAAAAAAATTCCGACGACAATAAGGTATTTAAAATGATAGATTTTGCGCATTTGAGTCTTAAAAATGGGATTCCGGTGAAATTTTCCGGCAAAAATTATTTGTAGATCATTATTTCTCTTATAAAATTAGCGAATTATTTGTCCCCTTTATTTTAATAACCTTATGAAGCAATTTGAAGGTGAAAAAAGTAGAAGAAAATAGGAAAAACATATTAAAAAAATAGTCTTCGCCGAAATTTTCGCCGGAATTTCAATTTTTAGACCAAAGTGCATAAATGTGTCATTTTAAATATCGTATTGTCACCGGAGTTTTTTTAAATACCAATATGGCAATGTGGATTTTTATTTTATTTTTTATTTTTAATTTTTTATTTGTTGTTGTTGTTGTTGTTGTTACTGTATATCATTAAGATTCCATTAACAAGGCCAGATGAAGCTGACACAAATTCTAATCAGAAAAGTTCCAAAATAATTGGTCGTTATAGCCACTAACATACACTAATAAATTTTATATAAAATATGGAGTACTCCATTTCATGCTTTCACCTTTCCATTTGTTAGTTACCCTGTCTATCTCGTGATCCTCACTTTCTCTCTCTCTCTCCAATTCTCTCCCCTTTATTCACGCCGTGTTCACTCTCCTTTTTTTTTTTCCCACAATCACACTTCCCTTTCATTCTTTCAACCACTTCTTTCCTCATTTCACCACTAAGATCAAAAACAGAGGAAAAACAGAACAGAGAAAACTCTAAAACCCTTCAATTTTTCAACCAATTCTCTCTGTTTTTCTTCAAATTTTTCACAAAACAATGACACAATGTTGCTTTCAGACCCCCAATTCGATCACCAAAGCAACCACCAAGAAGAAAAACAGCAAACTCTCTGACTTTGCAACTGCTTGCTCTTTAATTCTATCACATCCTCTGTATTTATCTTACTTGATCTTCTTCAGTCCTTATCTCTTCAAGTTGCTATCTTTTCTAACTCCTCTGTTTATCACCACTTTTCTCCTCGTTTTCTCTCTCCTCACCACAGTTATACCTCTCCATTCTGTTCTTAACTCCCAAGAGGGTTTCTTCCTCACTGCATACAACACTCTGTTGGAGAAGCTACGCCCGAGATTCGACGATGAAGGCGAAAACTTGCAGAGTATTGAAGAGTTAGAAGTGTACAAGATTGTGTTTGAGACAACACCTGTAATTGAGGTGATGGAGAGTGAGAGATTTGAAGAAACCCCAGTTGGATTTTCAGAGGAAAGTGAAGAAACAGAGGATCATCAGTGTGAAAGTGTGATTATGGGGCCTGAAACAGGGGACAGCGCAAAACCCAATAAAGTGATGGATGAGGTGAAGAAATTTGAGTCATTTTTAATAAGAAGTGGATCCGAGGCAAACAAAGTACCACCAATTAACGAAGGTGTTAAGCCAAAGGGTGTTTCTTTAAGGGTTGATGATGAGAAGAAGCTCTCAGAGGCATTTTCACAAACAGTTGGTAGCCCACCATATCTGGGGAGTTTCGGGTCGATGAGGAAGGAGAGAGAATGGAGGAGGACACTGGCTTGTAAGCTCTTCGAAGAGCGGCACAATTGGAGCATCAATGGTGTTAATGGTGGTGTTAATGGTGGTGAAGAAGGGATGGATATGTTATGGGAAACACATGAAACAGAGCAAGACAGGGGAAAGCTAAAGGAGAAGAATATCAAGAAGGGAAGAAGTAAGAGAGAGAAAATTGAGGATCTTATGATGATGGTGAATGAAGATGAAGATGAAGATGAAGACAATTATGGTGGTGGTGAAGAAGAAGATGATCATAATGGGAAATTTTGCTGCTTACAAGCTCTGAAATTGTCAGCTGGGAAGATGAATTTAAACATGGGGAGACCTAATTTGATCAAGATTGGCAAGGCCTTCAAGGGGATGGGATGGTTGCAGAGCCCTGTTAGAAGGCAGGGGAAAAAAGGGTACAAATAATTTTATTTTATTTTTATTTTTTTTAACATTTTAAGTTTATTTTTACACTTTTTTGGGCTCATCCTTATGTGATAATGTCAATTTGGCAATAGCAAATTACATATGATATGTGTACTACTAATTCTAGTAGGAAAAAGGAGTAAATATGTCTGTTCTTGTCAAAAAGGTGAATGCTTTAATCTTCTTCCCATATTGTCTCTCAATGGCTTTTGCATTTTGTTCCCACTTTGTTATGGCATTTGTGGTCATAAGGTAGAGCAATAATGTTACAATAAAAAGCAGTGCACATCATGAAATTTGACCTGAATAATCATACTACTAGTAACAGTAGGAAGACAATCTGTTCCCCCCAGGACATTAGTCAATTTAGACCCATAAGCTTATGTAATTCCATCTATAAGTTTCTTACTAAAGTTTTGGTTAATAGAATCAAGCCTTTTATACCTGACCTCATTAGTCCTTCACAATCCAGCTTTGTTCCAGGCAGAAAGATAACTGATAATATTATCATTGCTCAGGAGTTAGCTTACTCCATAAGGAAATGTAAGAACAAAATTAAAATGATGGCTATGAAGGTGGACCTATCCAAAGCTTATGATAGCTTAGAATGGTCATATATATATATGAAACCTTGGTTGGATTTGGATTCCCTGAAAAATTTGTTAAAATCATTATGGGTTGTATAACTACCTCAAGCTGTAGTATCCTTTGGAATGGTGAAATTTTGGAACCTTTCCTACCTTCGAGAGGAATTCGCCAAGGAGATCCTATATCTTCTTACATATTCGTTTTATGTCTTGAAAGACTTTCCTTGGCTATTAATGAAGCTATCAAGGATAAAACTTGGGCTCCCATCAAGATTGGAAAAGCTCTCAACTTATCCCACATATTTTATGCAGATGATGTTATCCTCTATGGTAATGCTACGTTAACCAATGCGTGGAACATGCTTGATATCCTTGATAACTTTGGTCTTGAATAAGGTCTTTGTATCAATAGAAAAAAGTCTAGAATTATCTTCTCCCCTTCCCTCCATCCTCACCTTAGAAGAGTCATAGCTTCCTCTTTTAATGTCCTAGGTGCTACAACCTTTGGTTCTTATTTAGGAGTTCCTATCATTAACAATAGAATTAGTAGAAAGGACTTTCTTCACATTGTGGAGAATTTTCACAATAGAATCAGAGGATGGCAAACCAAATTTCTTAACCTTGCTGGAAGAACCACCTTAGTCAAATCCGTTCTAAGCTCTTTCCCAATGTATTCCATGCAAACCATGTTACTCCCTAGAAATGTTCTATATGACATGGAGAAATGCATGAGAAAATTCATTTGAATTAAGTTGATCAAACTCATTATATTCCTAGACTTGCCTGGCATAAGGTCTGTAATCCAATGAATTATGGTGGTCTTGGTATTAGACATTTATATGAATGGAACTTAGCCTTCCTTGCTAAAATAGGGTGGAATTTTATTCAAAACCCTAACTCTTTATGGGCTAAATTCTCACTACCAAATACCTTAAAAAATCTTCCTTCCTAACTGTCTCTCCCTCTTCTAACTCCTCTCCTATATGGCGCAATATTCTTAAAGGAAGAGATCTCCCGATCAGAGGTCTCATTCATAGAATTGGAGACGGAAAAGATACCTCTTTATGGTATGACCCTTGGGCCAGTAAAGAACCTCTAATTCACCAGGTTGATAACAAATCTGATAGAATTTCTCATTGGAATGTCAATGATATTATAACCAAAGATGGAGAATGGAACATCAATAGAATTGAGAGAATACTGCCTCATGAAATTAAGTGGAAAATCCTAGGAACCCCCCTTCCCAAGATTTGCATTTCTAAAGATAAACTAATATGGGGCTTAACTAAGGATGGTAACTTCACCATTAAATCTGCCTATTGGCTGGCTATAGACATAAAGCTGGAAGGGAATACTACTGTTTGGAAAAAAATTTGGCACTGCTCAATCCCTTTTAAATACAAAATTCTGTTATGGAGTATTGTTCATGAATCTCTGCCTACTGCTAGCTTTCTTGCTAACATTATTCACGACTTCAACCCTATATGCAAAGTCTGTGACATTGAGCATGAAGATCAACTTCACTTACTCCTTGATTGTCCTATTGCATCTTGCGTTTCGAACTTTGTTCTTCCATTTAATTCCAATAACTATACTCATTTTTTCAACATGAATTGGAATGAATGGATTAATTTTAACATCATGGATAAAAACTGGCTTCCAAAATTTGGAATTGTTGTTTGGCATTTGTGGTGTAATAGGAACAAGTGCATCTTTGATAGAACCCCTCTTATTGCTAGAACTCTCATGCATCATATTCACTTTGATCTTGATACTAACGCTTCTCTTCCCAAGATTGCTAGCACTTCCTACGGAATCCAGGGACCTATTATCTGTTGGAAACCACCAGCTACCTGTTGGTTTAAACTCAACTCTGACGCGGCATTCAAAGACCCCACTACTCCTTCAGGTGCGGGGGGAGTGATCAGAAACCATGATTCCATTTGGTTTGCAGGATTTACTTCCAAGTTCGTGACTTCAACTCCCCTAGCTGCTGAATTATATGCTCTCAGAGAAGGCTTGAAGCTCGCTTGGGATTATCATATCAAGTACCTGGAAGCTGAGGTTGATGCCGCAGCCATCCTCAAAATGCTTGGTAAAGCTGTGGCTGAAAACCACGAGTTGGGAGTGTTGATTTCCGATATTCTTGAGCTTGTTGGAAGGCCTTGGTCAGTGAAAATTCAACACACTAGGAGAGAAGCTAATACTGTTGCTCATGTCATGGTGAAAGAAGCTCTTAACAATACCCAACCAATGATCATTCACCATGAAGCTCCTGATTACGTGGTGCTTGCTCTGCAGACAGATAAGAGTTGTGCATCTATCCCCTCAAGTCAGTAAAAGGCTGGATCTTCCACAACATCTTCTGAAGTCATGATTTGCTGATGAAAACTTTAGTGATCTTCTTTGGATGATCCTCTTTGGGTTGTTTCTTACTGGGTGTAAGTTTTTGCATGTCCCAGCTAGCTTATTTTGGGTCTATGGTCTAGCTTTAACTGGGTGTAAATTTTTGGGTAGTCCAGTTACCTTAAGTTTATGGCTGTGTAATATATATCTTAATATCTGTACAAGTCCTGACTTGTATCCAAACTACGTTTATTATCTTTAAGTATTAATCACTCATTTTCAAAAAAAAANAAAAAAAAAAAAAAAAAGGAAGACAATCTGTTGTGTTTGTTTATTTGTTTGTTTGTTTTCTGATGTCTTTTTGTTTTTTCATTTGTGTGATGAACAGATTTTGTTGAGTTCCAGTTCATGAATTGTATTGTGGTACCAACATTTGTATAGCTTACAATGAATATCGAAGAACATGTATGAGTACAACTCATGTAAATTTGTATATAGATCGATTCACTAACTACAAGCCACACAAAAATGCCATGAATCGCGGTCAAGGACGAAGTCAAGAGTTTACCTTGAGAGGGGCCATACTATTTTTCAAATTGGAATGAAACGAAAGATAAAAAGATAAATAAACTATTTTGTGCGTTGCATATGTGTTATGCGTGCAATATCTATGCAATATATGTAACAAAGTTTATAAGAATACGTACATGAGAAATAATTTCTATCGCATAATATATTGATCATATAAATTGACAGGGGTCCTTCTCGATTTCAAATCCCACACGCGCACGCCCGTGTAGGGGCTCTGAGAAATTGCGCAGAACGTCTTCAATGGCGGATTCTCTGCGAATAGGATTAAGCAAATGAAGAACTTGTAGGTAACTCTCTTTCGGTTACAAATAAATGTTGTCTACGCACAATCGATATCCCATTGATAAAATTTTAGCGTATAGATATAATCCCTGAAATCGAATCAGCAGGGCATCAGCCCATTTCTTAAGGATTTATCTTTCTTAGTCAATGCCTATTTATAAACGACTTATGCGTATAGAGCTTGCTATGGTAAAAAGAAAGAACAACTCAATAAGTAACTCTATGGCGTACGTTCAGCAAAGACAATTCCCATCTAAGACAGTATCTTCTGGAGGTTCTCGCAGGATTGACTGTTGCCTTTGCTTTGCTGGGTTTTTTGCAATACTCTTGCACTATGTTGCACGAGGACGGGGACGTAAACGGGTACGGGGACGGGGACGGGGAAACGGCAATTTGCCAAAATGCAAGAAATGGGGACGGCGTGGAAACATCGAATTTAAAAAAATAAAAATAAAAAACAGAAAGTAGACAATAATATATAAACGGTTAAATAACAACCGAGAACGCACAGAGGCTGCCCATCCACTCGCCGCCATGTCGGTGGTAAAAGAATGCCGGCGAAGAAGCGAACTGTCTGCCAGAGGTTAGAGAGAGAGGGGGGCAAAGAGCTCTATTTAGGTTCTAAGGTTTTGGTCTGACTTCTAGTTGTCTGCGTCACGAGAGGTAAGTGGGTCTTTTTGTTTTTTTTTTTTTTATTTTCATCTTGTTTTTTTTCAAAAAAAACGCCTCAGAACTTCAAAAAAAATTTCGAAACGCCATTCTGGGCAGCCCATTCTAAGCTTAACGAAATGTTTCGGAGCTTACCCGAAACGTTTCTAAGGCGTTTCGAAGGCGCTTCCATACTCGAAACGTTTCGGGGACGCGAATTCAAGGTATAATAAGGAAGCTCGGTAATTGGGTCAGTGTTGCCGTTGGAGGTAGAACTCAGCCAGAGGAACATTACTGAGGTGGTGGTTGAGGGCCAAGCTGATGCAATTGGCGGTGAGGCCGGCGACCAAGGCCCAATTGGTGGTGTTGTGGAGTCCGGCGGCCAAGCCTCGATTGGTATTGTCGTCCTCGTCCCTGCCGAGGGCCAAGCTCCCATGGTATAAGTCTTGATATGGTCTACTGATGTGCGCAGGAAGGACTCAAGAGGGGGGGTGAATTGAGTCCTTGAAATTTTTAAAACTTTCTCGAATTCTAAATCCTCTGAACCAGTTTTGATGGAACTGTTCCACTAAAAACAACAAACACAGAGTAAATAATGAACACACGATTTAGCGTGGAAAACCTCTCAAACCACCGAGAGTAAAAACCACGACCCCGTAGGGAT
>BSSO01000568.1:0-31472 GCA_030267885.1 Mesembryanthemum crystallinum
TACCATTGCTTGTACATAATTGTGCTAGCAACAAATCTATTTACTTGGCAAGGATCTATGAGATCACAATATTTGGATGTTTATCTTGGTGACAACGTTAATTTGTCTCCGCAAGTCTAGATCATAAATCGGTTACTGCTTGCTAGCTTCATTTTTGATTATATAAACATGAGAAATTGTTTCTAAAGATGTGTGCATCATATATCGACTGTTTCCTTTGTTCATATCATATACAGCAAGTGTGCAAAATGACTTGTGTAGTTTAGTTTTTGTGTTGACTGTGACAATTTGGAT
This sequence comes from Mesembryanthemum crystallinum, assembly GCA_030267885.1. Lineage (NCBI taxonomy): Eukaryota > Viridiplantae > Streptophyta > Magnoliopsida > Caryophyllales > Aizoaceae > Mesembryanthemum > Mesembryanthemum crystallinum. Next base: position 295 of record BSSO01000568.1, read on the forward strand.
TTTGATTGCAAAATAATTCATGGGGAAGAAAAGAAAGAAAGACGAGAACAGTAACAACTGATTTGCTCCCTAAACTATGAGGCCATTTCGATAGCTTGAATGCACTCGAGGACAGTTGCTTTTTTCGACATGGCAGCCATTAGAGCTTCATGAACAGCTTTGTTATTCTTCAAGAGAGATCCAGAAAGCAGTACCTGAAAAAAGGTGTCAGAAGATGATATTTCAGCATCCAGCAACCCATTAATAAAAACAGAAAACCATAAAGCAAAGTTTCTGAACTTACGGCCCAACGAGTCAGATTCTGTTGCTGTTGTTTGCTGAGTTGTGGCTTGCTTCTGTTTATAAATCTCTATAGAGCAGAAACCAAGAGCAGCAACTATCAGAAACCTTAATACAGTTTATTCAAAAATTGCTTCAAATTAGAGCGCGGGTAAGATTATATGATGACAAACCTGAAGAGAGAAAAGATCAGCAGATTGACCAACCACCTTGTCATATGTTAGCCCTTCGGCTGCCAACCCAGCCATTGACACAGCAGCCAACCTATGCATCAACATGCAAGATTTTCACTATGCATTTAGGTGCTGTTTGGTATAGAGTTATCAATAAGAGAAAGCAAATTAAGACCACATGATTCGTTTCCTTTCCCCATTTTTGACTTTCCATATTGGGCCCACCCCAACTGGTGAAAGCGGAGCCAATCAAACAAAGCCTTAATAAGTAAAATATGTTAATCTATGGAACAGGCAGACAACGAGAACACCTCGACATGAGAACAATTCAAAACAAATTAAGAACCAAAAATCAAGTCAGGAACTCTGCTAATAACGTGCAATATTTGTATAACATCACAAATAACAGATAAAAATTACTGGCTAAGGTGATTACCTGTCAAGCTCCTTGGCATCAAGCTGCCCACTGTATATAATCTTCTCCAACTTGTCATTGATGAGGTTTACATGTTCTTTCCCGATATCCAGCGAATAGCTCAAAATTGGTAGGCCAAGCAAGTAGGCAACTGTTAGCAACAATGACATTATGATTAGAGAGGACCTTTTCAACCACAGAGCTAGTAGACAATGATACTTGATTAATTATGTTACTCGGACTCAGCTACAAATGTCAATCACAACAGGTACATGTCCTGACATCGGACTCGGCCATCTCCTGAAATTTTTATGAGTTTGTGGCCTCAAATGAAGTGTCAAGGGTCCATACCCATATGTGGGAGTGTCAAGGATCCAACACGAATTCTTGACAAGAGTTCGAGTAACATAGATGTAACTAGATAACCATCATTCAACATAGCAACTTATCATTTGTAAAATCTATTTCATGTATTAGTTCCAAATGCTGTACACCATAGTCCAAATTTTAAAGCAAATTGTAATTCTGACACAATAGCCATTACCTACCTAAAAAGTGAGCTGCTTCATGTCTGACAATCCTGTCTTGATAATCGGGAAAAAATGATGAGAATGCACCAATTCCTGCCTGGAGAAGCCTGCAAGATATCAACAAAGAAAATTACACGCTCGAATAGAAGTTGCGTTGACATATAGTTGATCTCCAAGAAGAAATCAAAGATGAAAAAGGAATGAGATATGAGATCTAGTCTGCATCTCCATAGACAAGACTTTACTAACATGTATACTTCAAAACCTTAATACTTAGTATATTACAAGTACATATGGAAACATTCATCCACAGTATTGCTTACCCAGGTGAAGTGCTCCCGACGCCCAAAACCACTAAAGAGATGCTTCCAATCAGGTACGGCACGAAGAAGCCCCAGTCCTTTTATGAGAACATGATTTAAAATCTCATAAGTCCAAGACAATCAGTACACCTACAAATGTTTCTCTGTAGTTATGTTTCAATGAAACAGGAACTACTCAAACAAGACAGATATTTTTTTTTTTTTTTTGGTTCAAGTTACTAGCCAAACAGAACTGAGGATGGAATTTGCAAGAACTTCTTCACACAACGGAAGATTTGTCATCAGTATTTAAATAAAGTACTAACATTGCATCCTAACCATCTCTCTATACATTTAGCTTTAAGCTACAGTTCTTGTCTACAAGTAACTCCACTCAGTTTAAAAGGTATCAACATTTTGCCCAATGCCATAAAAGACGCTGTGTTTAAAATTTTAATGAGTGAGACATCTTCCACAGCACTGCCTCAACATCGACATGATAGCCCACTACTCTAAGTGCTGACACAACATACTATATCAGATATATAAGTTTCAACCGAAAAATAAACAATTGTAAGCACCCTTTTGCTAATCTTCTTATGTTGCTTGTCACTAATATATTAGAATTGTTGTGTTTGGGAATTGAATATGAAATTCTCAATTTCATTTTAATTTTCAGCCTTTACAACTAGCATGATAGTGCTTTAGAGTTTAGAGGCCAAGGGCGGAAAGAAAGAAGACACAGGAATTTCAAATGACAAAGTGATGCGATGTGATTCAAAATTCTCTAAATTTGAGTCTTTATGAAAGGCCATGGATTTGACTCAATTCGAAGTCAACAATTATCTTAGTCTTACATATGCAGGTTCATCTCAACTCTGGATTTCGAATTTGATTTTCCAAACATCTTTATTAATTTGAACAACACATGCTGTATTTCTTGACTTCCCTTTCTATATGATATACCACCACAAAGATTGCAATTAAACGTACTTCAAAACAGCTTTTCATCTAGAAAGAGCCTGCTAAAATTTACAGCATCAAGTAGAAGTATTAAGATCAAAATTTCAGATGTTTGCAATTGTGCTGACAAAGAGGTGTTAGAATGTGTAGGAAGTTACAAAACCACGTTTACATCTTACATGCAGTTCGATATAGCAATAAAACATTGTGCACAAAACAGCTGATTTTGTAAGTTATGAAGATGTGAAGATGTAGTTACCCCTGGAAGTTGGCCAGCAATTAAACCTAAAAATCCAGTTGTGCCCACCACCGTAGCTAAGAAAGCTGCCTGCATTACTGAAAATCATCATGTTCATGAATATTGCTTCATATCTGAAAGCCTCGTTTAAAATGTTCATGAATAAGGAACAATATATGTCATATGATTAAGGGCTCTACTAAGATGGACATTTACACTCTAAAGTTAAAATCTTAACCCAAACAAAAGGCTAACTCACACGTGACTGTTTTTCTGCTAGTATATGCTTTACTACTGAATTATGTATACTTACATCATTTCTAACACTTGGGATGGCAAGATTCTCAGCATTCTTCATTCCAAGAGTTGTGAGCTCTCCAAGTGATGTCTGTCCATTGGAAGTGAGCACTTTTATTTCTTCAAACAATCAACATCTTTACTTTTTTAAATAGAAAGTAGATATTTTTTCTTTCTTTAGATAATATGGGTATCCGGATTTTGCCCGAATAGTCCACAGGCCGTGAAGGTTACCGATTAGGAAACCTCCAGTGGCCCTAAGAAGAACTCAATGAGTGAATAAATAATCACACTCGCACCAATTCATGTATCTGTTGTCTGTTGAAGATGGCATTACATTTTGAGTTTGAATTTCCAAACTACGTGCTAATATCAGATACTTACTGTTCGACGAGATATATTTGGCTGGGAGCTCCATCTTTTGGCCCAACCAACTTCACTTAACTGATCAAGTGCCTCCTTCACAGCATCACTGTCTTTCTGCACAAGGTGGTCTTAAATCCTCAGTGAAAATTAGTATTGTTTAATTCTCAAGCATGCATTCTCGTCAAAGTTATACAGCAATCTTAACATGGAAACATGAGAATTGGCTTATTGATATCAGTCATATCATTATGTAAAGTGCAAACACTACAAGATGGGTTTTCAGGCCGACAGAATGTATTCGAGTGCAAACAAAATCTTAATTCTTACATGAAATTGTCGAAATTAAAACATTCATCGAATAGTATGTAGTGCGGTAGATATGATATATGCAGCAGCTAAATTATGAGAAAAAAGAAATTCAGCCGTAGAAGATACAAGTATTTATGCAAATTAGCGACTGATAAATCATGATTTTATTTCACCTCAAAAATCAACAGGCTTTCATCACAAACACCAAGAATGCAGTATTACGAACATAAAAGTGTAAAACAAAATTGGTGACTGAAGAATACAACGCAAATTATGATTCTGTTAGAGATCATAATAGGAATATTAATCCTAACTTAAATTTCTTACGCATCAGATTAGTTTGTTAAGTCGGTTGGTATTAGTTACATAGTCATTAGTCTGTAATGAAGGTAGACATTCTTTAATCAACACAATAATAACTCTTTTCTCTCTCTTCTTTGTTCATACAAGTAGGAATTCTGAAATTCAACATGTTCCGGGATTGTTACTGGGTTAGAGAGATAGCATTAATAAAGAAAACCATGGCGCATACACGAAAAATCACACATCTCAGCACCAAAAGTTCTATTCAAACACTTCAACATATTTTCCGACCACCAACGTCGCAGAAAAGGTTAAAAGGTCATTAAAATTCAGCCCACAACAAGGAAATTGAGTCTCTTACTAAACGAAATAACTAAAGATCATATATTCAACCCAAAAAAAAAAAAAAAAAATGGGAACAGGTGAAATTGGGTACATTCCAAACTAGTTTCTGTCATATGCCCAGAAAAATCAGAGACAGACAAACCCAGATGTTTTCTGTACAATCTTATGTGGGTAGTTCTTCAATCCATTCATTAATGAGAATGAGAAAGAAAGCTTGTACCTTTGCAAGGGCTGATTCAAGAGGGGTGAAATCAATACTAGTAAGTGGAGCAGATGAAGAAGAAGAGGTGATAATGCTGAGTCGTTTGTTGCGATTAAATCGGTTGGTGAAATCAAAGAGGAGATTTCTGCCTCTGTTGCTGCTTTGAGGTGGGTAGGAGAGAGAAACAACGGCGGTGACTGCAACCACTGACATGCCTGTCTAAGTGTTTCTCTCCTCTCGCTCTCCGGATAAGGTTTTTCTTCAGTTCGCGCCACCAACTGTCTTCTCCTCCTGCTCTGCCTGTAGTAGCACAATTAAGTACTGTAATACTCATGTATACAACAGTATAATTATTGGACGATCAGATATAGGGGTTACTTTTAGCAAGTTAAAGGTGACTAATTACAACTTGGGTTAATTTTATCAAAATACGCTGAGTTGTAGAAAGTCACCCTTTCACCCATAAAATGAATTGTCTAATGATTAGAGGATGGTACCAAAAATTTGCGTTTGAGAAAATATATTTGTGGGAATAAAATTTGAAGTTATTTAATTGCCGTCCTTTAAAATAAAAATCTATAAACTCGATGGAAATCAAATTTATACCTTGTCAAAGTTGTGAGTGGTACCTTCAATTTGTTTCAACAGTTTTGTGTTCAGTTTAGTTCTACAACTTATATTTTCAATTACTCCACATATTACTAATATTTATTCAATTCAGTTTAATCAAAATTAATTGAAGAAAATAGGCCGAACCGATTATGGATGTGCTCATACCTAGCTCATTCATTAAACGAGTCATTTATTTTCGAATGAACTTTGACCAAATATGTTTGCAAGTGATTCACAAATGCTTCAGCTCGTTTAGAGTGCTATAGGTACATAAACTTAAAATAAACAAACGTGTCAAGTAAATTAGTGTTTACGCTAGCTCGTTGATCAGTATGTTCGCAAGTGCACCGACTTGTATATAAGTACTTGTACTGTGATCTCAAAAAGTATCAAATTGGTGTTCGTACCCGATTTTATAAATCCTTTACAGTCCAGCTAATTTTACACCCAGTTTGGGGTAAAGTGTAAACAGAAAGAAGGAACTAGGAGCTTCAGATTTGAGAGTAGTTAACAGTACCAATCAGACGGAAAAAACTCATCATTATGTATGTATTCATAATCCCATATATCCAAATTAGCCATTACATCTTCTTCCAATACATTTTCATCTCTCGATGCTCGCCATTCCATCCATGGCAGACGACCAACCTTCAACCCCAGATCCCTCTCACACCGATCAACCCCTCATCCCATCCCTCCCAAACGACGTCGCATTGCAATGCCTAGCTCGAATCCCTCGCTCTCACCACCCATTTCTTGCTCTTGTCTGCAAATCATGGCGATCAATTCTTCTCTCTCCTCACTTCCACGCCACTCGCCGTGCTCTCCGATCCACCGAATCATTCCTCTTCCTCAACCTTCGCATCTTCAACCCTAAAGACTCCACCTTTTCCTTCCAATGGTACTCTCTCGACCCTTCTAGAACTTTCCTCACAATTCCCAAAATTGATTTTTGCCCACGAATCTTAGCCCCAATTAAACCCTGCCCATCTCAGCCGATTGGCGCTTCGTTCGTTTCTTTGGGTCATAATTTGTATATAATTGGTGGGTCTGTTAACGATGTCCCGTCAAATAATGTGTGGGTTTATGATTTTGTTTCGAATAGGTGGGAAATGGGGCCGAAAATGCGGGTTGGGAGGGAATTTGCGGCATCTGGGGTGATTGATGGGAAGATTTATGTGTTGGGGGGTTGTGTGGTAGATAATTGGGCTCGGTCTTTGAACTGGGCTGAGGTTTTTGACCCGGGTTCGGGGTCGTGGGTGGCGGTCCCGAGCCCGTTTGAGCTGAGGGAGAAGTGGATGCATGCTAGTGCGGTGGTTGGGGGGAAGATTTATGCAATGGCAGACCGGGGTGGGGTGGTTTTTGATCCGGTCTTGGGGGAGTGGACGCCGGTAGCCAAAAAGCTTGATTTGGGGTGGAGGGGGCGGGCAGCAGTGATGGACGGAGTGTTGTATTGTTATGATTATTTGGGGAAAATAAGGGGGTTTGATATTGGGGAGAATGTGTGGAAAGAATTGAAAGGGGTGGAGAAGGGTTTGCCTAAGTTCTTGTGTGGGGCTACCATGGCTAATGTGGGTGGGAGGTTGTTTGTGGTGTGGGAAGGGGAAGGGATAAGGAGTGGGAATGGCAATGGGAAGGAAATGGAGGTGCTTTGTGCACAAATTGTGGTTAGGAAGGATGATTGTGGTGATTTATGGGGGTCGATTGTGTGGTCCAATGTGATCGTCATGGTTCCTAAGGGTTCCTCTATTGTGCATTGCCTTGGAGTCCATTTGTGAGTTCCTCAGGAGCAGAATCGGTATGTTGTCATCGTTGAATTCTTGTTGAAGATTTGACGAATTTGGTTTTGTTATGCTAAGTTTGATATCATAGTGGTTCATGGTATAAAGCTTCTCTACATGTGAATGTTATTAATTGATAACTTCCATTCAAGTTAGAAAGAACAAAATCAAGAAGGAAGTAAACATACATAAATGGTAGTAGTATTATTTTGAATGCTTTGAACAAGATTGGTGCTCATTACATATGTTTTTGACAGATCCTTATCTTCACATGGCAAAATAAAGGAGCAAACAAAAGCTTAGAAGCTATGAACTTCTATGGATTTTAAGATTTTATCCTTTGTAATCAAACTATTCAAGTGTTAAGATGAGGTAAGGGTGGGCCTTTAGGGTAATTTGACTATGATTGTTGGTTGGAGATTATAAGATAGAACTCCGAAGAATTTGATTCTGTGGTATTAGGCACAATTTAATGCCTTTTTCAACTTTAGGGTATTATGCTATGATTAAAGATGAGTAGCCAAATTGAGTATTGGACGGCACATAGTGTTGTTTTGTTGCTTGTGGTGATGGATCGCTAGGTTATTAAGGCTTTCAGGACTTGTCTTGCTTATGTTAGTAGGGTATGTTAGACTGCTGGAAGCTACTCAGTAAACTGAATTGAAAAATTGGCTTTTGCGCTAGCTGTCCATCCTTTACATAGCTGTTTGATGAATTTGGCAATCAGCTTGCTCAAAAGAATCCAAGTTTATGAAACTACGTCATCGTCAAGCTAATTGGTTAATGGAGATGGATTTTGGTTTGAAAGTAACTATACTTTCACATGAAGCACAGTGTTTGAAAGTAACCATACTTTCACATGAAGGACAGTGATGATTATGGTTGGTATTGTTTGTGTACTTTCCTGGATTGTGGCTTCTCTAAGGCTCAATAGCCAACATGAAATTAAGCTGTTCCAAATAGGTTAGTTGAGTTGAGAAAGCAAACAGGATTTGGTGAATGGACATTTGTGTTATGTTCATGCGCTTTTAGTCTGAGAACAAACTCCGAAGCTTGTTTTAGTCGAGTATATCTCTGAAGTTCTGGAATTTGGGCTTGGTTCCTATAGTTTTTCAGAGCTCCTTTCCATTTGTCATTTTATGGATATCTAATCTTTGTCCTGTCTCTTTTTCAATTCAATTTGATTCCCACCACTAGTTTGCTAGGGCAAAAGCCCGAAGCCCCTAACAGATGCCTCCTTTCTTGTCACTTCTCACGTCCCTGATTAGCAATAGCTTTGTTGGTAAAAGGCGTAGGAATACATTCTGCTCATGGTCAGGTGGCTTTGGCCTTTGAGTGGAAGCAGATACTTTGTTTGTGTAGTCTGATAATTGTACTTATGTGGTCAGTTTAACTGTGGCTCCTGTATCATATGGTTATCTGTGGCATTGACACATTGATTATTTGCTGCAGCATTTTGTCGACATTCCAATGGAAAATTTGGTCATTGAAGCTTGGAGGTTGATTGTTCTCGAACCACATGTAAAGCTCTGCGCTATCAAGCACCCTTATGAATTTTTACTTGTTACTTGTGGTGAGAATGAAAACAGTTTCTGCTCAAGTAATGCAGCTATTTGTACAAGTACTGTATGAATAATAAGAGCTCTTTTTGTCTGGATTAAAAACGATAGTACTATTATGTCTGCACAAAATCGTATCCGGTGTAATGATGTTCTTACAGTTAATTTGCTTCGTTTATGATTATGAACAAGGCAATTCCTTTTATGATCTTGGGATTTCATATTGAATGGCTCGTATATGGTAGAAAAGGCAACATAAATTAAAGTGGGAAAGTGACATTTTATTGACAACCAAAAAAGTATAGAGGCAAAGCAAAAGAGACAGCAATCCTATCAGATTGAAAAATTAATCTCCATGTACATGTTACAAGAGGATTCAACACAGGCAAAATCTCACAATGTTATGCTATAAAGCACACCTCATCTTACAACTTAAAAGAATGAAACATGATCTACGTTATGTTGGACTATACAAGTAAAATTAAGATATAACAACGGGTTGGGGGTAAAGTTGTGTACATCTTGGCCTCCGCATAGCATGTCCTAGGCAGGATCATTACTTGGTATGTTGAACAACACCGAAAAAGAACATGAGGAAAAAAAGAAAATCCTGGATGGGAAGCTTTAGACTTTAGAGTTTAGACAGCAGATTCACCCTTGAGAAAGTTCTCTATTTGTTCAAGCACCTGGCAACATGTGGAGTCGTGTTAGACAAAGTTAAAATGAACAGACTTTCACTGTACAAACAAAACCACCAAAAACTGTTTCTGAGGGCCAATCTTTCCGTCCCTTTAATGTACTTTCGATACAATCACTCGAGAGGGAGGGGGGGAAGGGGGGCGCGAACCTACCTCAATAGCGATAACAGTTGGAGTAAGACTATCTACATCTACATGCCCTGATTTTGCTGCAATATCTGTATAGGGAAAAGATTATAAGTTAGATAAAAGCTGCTAGGACCGCAAAACAGAAGGGTATGCTTGCCATCATAGTATGCAAGATATATAAAGGGTGCTGATACATCGCCTCACATAATCAGGATAATATATTCAGATCCCCTAATGAAGAGGTACACCCAGAATAACCTTTAAATCAAGGTGGTCATCACAAATTCGCGAGGAACAAAGAATTAATTTGATGAAAGCATGTGAAGACAAGAACATACGGTCCAATGAAACTCGGGCACTAGCATTGGCGTAAGCTTCAACCCTTTCTTCTAATAGTGCGGATAATCGTGCTAAAGCCTGCAAAAGAATCATGAGTTGTTTAAAACAGTAACTGAATATATTCGCTTAGAAGTCAAGACCCAGAAGAGAGAACCAAAGAGAGTTGGCTCAGCGGTTATGCTTAAACTTTTCATCCTGGAGGACAGGGGTTCAACCCCTCACCTCCTCCAAGGTTGAGGGAGGTGCTTTAACGGTTGGGTCTAGTCCCAACCAGTTACCAGTTTCCACTTTCCAGCCTGTAGGATGGGGTTCCTTGTGGGGTTGGGTTACCCCCTTTCCGACCCAGGCCCTGCGGGGGCAGGTCCTATGGGCCCATTAGTTGCCAGTTTCAAAAAAACCAAAAACAAAAACAACAAAAAAAAAAAGTAAAGAAAAGTGTGTTAGGTTTGCCATCAAATATCAAATCCAAGCAACAAACCTTAGAGTAAGCATCTCCTGATCCACCATGCAAAAGGGGACGAGAACCAGTTCCTACAGCTGAAATTCTCCGTGCTAAGCACTCCAGTGGCACATCTAGCCAGACACTAATACCCTTTTGCATATGTTTCCTGAATAATCATAACATCAAGATTATATAAAACTTACAGTAAAAAGAAACATGTAACAAATTGAAGGCATACAAAAGCAATACCAGTTGATGGGTCGGATAACTGCCCCTCCACCAGTAGAAACAACTAGCCGATGCATCAAAGATAGCTTCTGCAACACCTCAGTCTACAAGACACAAGTAAATTCAGCATAATTCTAAGCACAGCAAGCATGACACAATTTGTGAGCATTTTCAGCAAATTTAGTATGAAGAAAGTATGACACTAGTCGTGATGTTTTTAATTAAATGTGTTGTGACCAGCTATAATTAACTTATGTGTGGAAGCTCTCCACTTTAACTGGTCCTTTTGCTTCAAATTGCAATAGCTTCCCAACTGTTCCAAGAGAGACCATTATTCAAAATTCTATGTACTTGTATTGGTGTTTCTGCATATATCAAACCCAAAAACCAGGGTATTTGCAATGAACTTCTCTTTGAGTTTAATAAACTGTTTTTGCTCCCCCTGCTCCAAGAATGCGACTATTATGCATATATGAAAAGAAAACTGCATTTGCCAAAGTCATCCATGTGAATTAAGGAAGCATGTGTGAAATTTGGCACAAAGAGGAGTTGAGTTCAGGAGAACTGTTGTGAGATGAGTAATGGGTTGAACTTTCCAGCCTTGCTATATATACTTCTACTATATAATAGTAAATAATAATCTCTCACAACCATTGGGTATCAGGGTAATCAATGCCTGGCAAACAATGGGAAATACACAATTGCAAGTGGATATCAATGGCTGAGAGGCAACTTGGGCAAGCAACCATGGGCTAGGGTGTGGAGCACTATGAACATCCCAAAGCATAGCTTTGTAAGCTGGCTTGCAGTTATGGAAAAATTGCAGACCAGTTTTCAAGCACGGAGTTAGTGATTCAGAGGACTGTGCTATTTGTGGCTCAGCTACTGAAACTGTTGCGCATCTTCTCTCTAAGTGCCCACTCAGCTGTAAAGTTTGGGATTTGATCAATGCATGGCTGCACACTCCTAAGATAAATAGCAGTTTGCAGCAGATGTGGAGAAGTCTCATCAGAAGGAGCAAGCTCTCATAGTTTCAGAAGCAAACAATTTACAGCATCTGTGCAAGTGTGGTTTATTCCTTATGGAAAGCAAGAAATGAATCTCATTGGAACCTAGTTGCTCCAAGGCCAGATCCTCAAGCAAGTGCAGACATAGAGTGCAGCAGTTTATAAGTCCTAAGACACTAAAGAGTGATGTAGAGTGGTTTAACTCTATATTTTCTTAGTGTTTGTTGTATTTGAGCAGGAGATTAACTGAGAAGGCCCTACCTAGTAGGTAAGTCTCGGCTATTCTATATATCCTGCTATGTGTTTTGTTTGTATTGGGACTTTGTTTTTGGTGATTATTTATACAATTCTCTAACCTTTCGCTCAAAAAAAAATATATATTAAAAAAAAGAAAATCTCTCACAACCATTTTGGTGGAATTCTATGTAATGGTGAATCAAAAGAAATATGACATTGTACTGCATATACATATTGGAATCTCAATTTTTTGATTTTTAGGCCATTTCACGCCATTGCCTTTAGGCTAAAATCCGCACAACTAATTTTGAAGAGTTGTACACATCATCATAAACACAAACAAGTAAACTGGAAGGTATATATACATTGAGGGTACAGCTGATAAAGCAACTTCAACTAACCTCCGTGTCCCTGAAAAATACTTCTCCATGTTGCTTGAAGATTTCTGAAATAGATAAACCATTGACTGTCTGCTCCACCAATACGTCACTGCGGCATCAAGAAGTCAATGCAAAAAAAAATGATTACGTGACAGCCAAGGGACCAGTACAATTCAAGCAATATGGTTAACCTGAATCAAAGACTTCCTGTTTCGTTTTATTCCAAAACCCACCATGGACAACATACACATGCAGATGCAGGATATACTCCTGTCAGGTTTACTTCCAAGTTCTCAACCTTAATATGACATTCAGAAACCATCTACAAAACTGTCAAGAAACAAACCTATCACAAAAAGAATAACCAAGTGCATCTGACACAATCCTGCCAACAGTTGTTTTTCCAGATCCCATCATACCTGCATGTATATTTCATGATTCAATGTCTGAAAACAATAAATAGGAACTAAGCATGGGAAGTAGGTTAAGAACTTACCAACAAGGTATATGCAACGCCCATTTAAATAAGGTTCAATTTCTTGTGACTTATTCTGCAAATTATTTGGAACTTCAATAAGATGAGATATGAAATGTTTAGATAAGGCACTGAGCCCATCGACCAAGATTCACCTTTGTAAATTTGTTTGACAAAGTAGGAAATCCAACAAAAAAGGACTTTACAGCCTCAAAACAAAGTAAGCAGACAATGGAAACCAGAACCTTACCTTCAAAACCAAGGACTCGTCTAGTGAAGCTGCAAAGCCACCAGATTCCTTGACGGTACCTGAAGAGATCACATGAAAATTAACAATGAAAATACAAAAGAAGAGTTGGTATAGCTACAGTACAATGATTACTGAGAGAGTAATGGCTAATGTGAACAATTTGTGAATACGGGTATATGCTTACCTGGGGAGTTCTTCAAAGAACTCGAAACCTCTACAGCAAGCGGCTTATGATGAGATGAAGTCCTCCTATCAGATCTTATTGTCATGAACATTTGAACTCTTTGCTTTTCCCTAGTCCTCTGAAATACACAATTGAACACATCGGGTCTCTTCATCGTCTTTCTTGTATCCATCCATGTGCATGATTGAAGGCTTTGAACAAGTTTAGCCTCCATAGCTCCAGTATCTTTATCAATACCCAACTACTAATTGATCACCTTCAAGTAAACAGATAATTTATTCAATGTTGAAACAACCCCACTTGATATCAACTAATCTGCACCAAAATTATTTCATGAAAGTCAATCTTTGTTGGTTCATTGGCGACAGGAAAAGCAGAAAAGAGGTATTTTTCATGCAATCAGCTACTGATGATTCTGAACAAACTAAAGATCAGATACTCAATGAAAATTTTATTATAAGCATAAAGTTAAAGCTCAATCGATTAAAATTTCTCTACATCTCTATTTCAGATTCAAATAACACATCCAACGAGTACCCATTTACATTTGGAACATGAACTGATTGATACGAAAAAAAAAAAAAAAAAAAAGGGTCAGAATCAAACAGGTGTATGAAACCTAATGAACAACAAATTTCATAGTTTTTGAATTGAACAACTCTATGCATTAAGAAATGAGTTCCAATGGATAAAGCATAACATAAGAGCACAATTATCAAAGTTTCGGTTCAAGATTAGACCTTTCTCTGAAGAAATTAATCAAAATTTCTCTACATCTCTATTTCAGATTCAAAAAAAACACATCCAACGAGTACCCATCTGCATTTCGAACATGAACTGATTGATACAAAAAGTGGGTCTGAATCAAACAGGTTTATAAAACCTCATAAACATCAAATTTGATTGTTTTTGAACCGAACAACTCTCTACATTAAAAAAAATGACTTCAAATGGGTAAACCATATACATAGATATTCACAATGATCAAAGTTTCAGGCCAAGATTAGACCTTTCTATGAAGAAATCAATCACATATTTACAATTAATCAAACCAAATTAAGAAACTGATATGGGAATTTACCTGAAATCAGCGAAACCCAGCAAAGAGGAAGCAGTAACAAGTCGAGAAGAGGGAAGTTGGTGGGTAAATGGGAGTAGGTATGTTTAAAAAAACTCTCTCTTTCTGTGTCACTCTCAAGAGTCAAGTCTCAATTGGGCTACTACGTACAGAACTGGTTACTGTGATTGACTTTTTGACCGGGCGACCCATATAAGTCTCAATTTCGGGCTGTTCGTAACCGGGTAGATATAATCGGGTACCCGGAAATGGGTACCCTCTTTTTTTCAAATATCTTTTTATTTTGTTTTCCATTTTAGTTCATTAATGTTCAAATCGCCTGGTTACCATAGCTGCTATGTGCGGTGAGATTCTATGTCCGTTGCATATCCACAATCTCATTATTCACGACATCTTTTGGGTACTTATAATCTCTGCATTGTGACCCATTCACCCATATTCATCATGAAGACAATAAGGTAGTGGATCAAATGGCAGTCATGAGTCATTCTATTGAGATTTTGACATTTTGGACTCGAGATTTTGACATTTTGGACTCGGTCAAACGATGCATGCCTTAAACTATTCTACGTGAGGATACTTTAGGATTAGGCTATGACCGTAGATAACTAAAAATTATGGTTACCTCAAAAAATATTAGACCTTGTTTGGTTGGTTGCCAATAGGCAATTATTGATTTTGACAAATTTTCAACTCTTCAAAGTTATGAATGTTTTTGTACTTATAGCTTAGTGCTTAATTTCAAAATCTGCAACTAAAACTGAAAAAAAAAAAAATGGTTTCTAAAAACTAATTTTTAGTTTGAATTAAAAACTGATAAGTTACAACCATACCAAACAGGACCTAGGTTAACTCCGATCACCAAACCCAGTGGCTCAAGTTATCTCAATGACATTGTTCCTTTTAAAAAAAGAAAACAATAATAAATAAACCTTCCCCGAGTTAAGTACAATGTAAGAACCTCACACTTCACTTTTGTTCAATTGAAGGACCTTATCTTTTTTTAGTTCAATTAAAGGAACTTTTCTTTCATTTGTTCAATTGAAGAACCCCTAAAAATGAATTTAAAATCACAAAAATGAATTAAAAATGCACAAAATCAATAAATGGGTTAAAAGGTTGTGTATTTACTAAATTACCCCCATTACCCCACGCGATAAGACCAATCTACCCTTACTCTAAGTTAAGTTCCCTAAACAACCTATTGACCAGTGAACTCCCGCCTCCCTTTGTCAAAATAACGTTAACCCTACCAAAAATTATCAAGCCCCCACTCTCCCCAAAACCTTGGCGCCATTAATAGAAGCTTCAATCGGTCCCTCAAGCTGCTACAAGTTCGAGATTTTGGATCAGTTTTTGGTAGGTTTTTTTCTTTTCTTTTTTTTTTTTTTTTTTTTTGAGGTATTTCGTTGATATCTAGTGTTATAGTTAATGGGTATGCTTTGTTAGTTGTTATTGACGGTTTTAGTTAGAAAAATTTAAACTTGAGATGATATTAGTTGTTGTTGTTGTTGTTAATTTGTTGCTTGAAGGTTTTAATTAGTTTGTGTTGGGATCGGTTAACTTAATAAAAAATAGGTTTGTGTGGGTTGAACAATGTACAAAATGGGGGTAAATTGGTCTTATCGCGTGGGGTAATGGGGTAATTTAGTAAATTCGCCGCCTTTTAACATATTTTCTGATTTTGTACATTTTTAATTCATTATTGTGATTTTAAATTCATTTTCCGGGGTCCTCTAATTGAACAAATGAAAAAAAAGGTCCTTCAATTGAACGTAAAAAAGATGAGATCATTCAATTGAACAAAAGTGAAAGGTGAGGTCTTTACATTATACTTAACTCAACCTTCACCAATGAATTTGGTCCAAATAAGAAAAGGAAAAAAAAAGAAATTCTCTCATCAAAAAAAGAAAGAAAAGAACCTTCGAGAGAGTTCGCGCCGTCGATTCTTGGCCTCTGTTATTTTTAGTTTTCCGGTTCTTTCTCCATCTCTGTCCTGATCTCAGCTCTCAACTCTCGCATTCTAATCATCCTATTTCTTCCGAGTAATCTTAAGAGAGAGAAATTCAAAGAGAAGATCTTCCTAGGGTTTCATCGATCTCCTTGCAATGGTAATTCAAACTAAATCCTTCATCTTCTTATTGTCTCCTTGTTTTTAATGGGTTTTTTTTTTTCAAATTTTTATGGATTAGTGTTTTTTATTTTATTTTTTTTTCGTTGGTAATTGGATGCAGGCGGCAAGAATAATAGCACAATTACTGGTGATGGGTTCTGGGATGTTAGTTAGGGCTTTTGCTCAAGCTTATCGTCAAGCTATTGCCAGTAATCTCACTTCTTCATCTTTGTTTTCTGTTATTACTATGATTTGTTAGATTTGTGGACTTTGCTTGGGGTTTAATTTTGATCCTTGATTGTAAAGTTTGTTTCTTTTTTGAGGGGCTTATTTGTTAACATTTTCTTTCTCATATTGTTGGTGTCTAAAATGATTGGGTGAGGTATAGTTTGTGCCATAATTGTTCTCATATTATGTTATTGCAAAGCTTTTGATTTGGGTTGGTAAATGCACTAGCCTCAGGGTAGGTGTTTATTAGCAAATTTTGGTTGATTGGGTAATTGTCGTGGTTATGGAACACAAACTTAGATTGCATGAATCTTATCAATGGTACATGAACTCTGTTGCAAAACTCTCGACATGGGCGTATATGAGCTATCTTAGTTGTATAGTCTTTTGATGATGGTGTAACGGCCCTAGGTGTGAAACTCGTCTGCATTAGCATTTGTGCCTCCTTGCTCCAAAAACAGAAGTTTCTAACATGGGTGATTGTCTGGTATTTGAACTTGGCCATTTCCTGAAAAAAAATTCATGCTTGACGTTATTGAGAGGCTTTACCTATATCAGAGTCGAGTACCTGACGTCAATTTAAGGTGAAACAAAGGGTCTATATTACAGAGTTGTGGAGGAACAAACTTTTGGTTGAAATCTTTGAGAGTTTGCTCTGTATAGGTGCAGTAGATAAAGGACACAATGTGGAAGCAAGCTGAAAGAGAGGGATTACAGGGGAGACAGGCAGTGCCTCTCAAATGTTGTCCTATCATTGGGGAGATTTTGAAAGAGGTGAATGTGAGTCTCATGATGTTTTTCTACTGACAATTTCCTATGAAACTGTGCCTCAAATTTGGCATGTACGTGATAGGATGTAATTTGGTGGAGATAATGGAAAAAAGATAAAATTTTGTGGAGTTGAATGGGGTTATTGTGAAATAAAGGACTCAATGCATGTTCTCACGACCTTGTTGGACTGAAAGGCAGGTTTTCAATTTATAACCTAGAAGCAATTATTATTTTTTTTTATCCTTGTAGCATGTTTGAGTCCGTAAGATAGTTGGAAAGGAAGTGAAGAGAAAAGAAAAACAAATGTCATTTCTCTTTTGTGGTTTTATGAGGAGGAACAATAGAAATGTTTGGTTTGCCAATAGTAAGGAAATTAAGGTAAAGAAAAAAAATCCGTTTGCAACTTTTAACATTTGCTTTTGCTCCATATTCACAGATTTGGTGGGGAAAAATGATAGTTTCATTAAGAAACTTTCCTGTCAAGTCCTTTTTGCTAATAATAAGGCAAGGGAAGGAAAACAATCCTAGTACTACTTCTCAAACTTGCTTTCCCGCCAAATTCCACAATTTGGTGAGAAAGAATAATGGTAGATTTATTAGAAGTCTTTCACTTTCTTTGGAGTGTCATTACATTTGTCTAAAACCAGATGTAAGAAATCAAAATGTTCCTTCTATCTTCCTATTCTGTTCGCTACGTTATAATAATCTGTAAATTCTCGTTTTGTGATGTTATGTAGCTATATGGATTGTGCTCAAGTTTTCATCACATTTTGAGGACTTAAAAAGTTAGCATCAACAGGTTAGTTTACCAATAAATTAATGGTGCTAGATGCACTGTGCATTTGGTGGAACCTTTGAACTTCATACTCCTCCTCCACTGTTCCTTTTGAGCACTGTTTGTAAACAACGAATGCAAATAATCTTTTGTTTCTGACTTTCTGTTATGACAAATGCGAGGAAATGCTAACTTGTGTGATCATAAATCCATTTTGAGCTATGAACAGTTTCATCCTCCAGTTGAGTGTCTAGGTCTTTTTTACTTGCATGATGTACATGTCTTGCTCCTTCCTTGCCTCCCTGTTCACTCGACGGGACTCCGGATAGTATACTGTATCCTCTTCCATTGATTGCTCACTAGAAATATTATGAAAGAGCCGGCAACTTTACAGTAGATATTCTGTGCTATATTCTCTTGATGTTAAATGTTGGGATTTGCATCATTCTGCTGCACAGGGATGTTTTAGTGTCTGAATATGGACATTATTGTGCTGCTTTTACTTTCTAACAGAAATTTATGTATAATTTTTTATACTTCCTACTATATATCTCACTTCTAAGTGGGATGTCAATTAATTAACGTATTCTGAGGGGAAGTAGGATTAAAATTAACTAAATTTTTCTAGAATATGAGTGTCTCTGTGCCTGATTGTTCAATAATAGCACATTTAAAGTGGTATGAAGCCTTATGAGGAGTTTTGAATCTCCCTTGTTTTGAAAGGGGGTCACCAAATATATTCTACTAAGACAAGTTGTTGATATATAGTGAAGCTCTTTTATCACATGCAAGGGAGCCTCTACTAACTGTCTACCGTCCACATAAATTTTCATACATACAGTTTTCGGCTTTCTCTAGTTCTCATTGTCAAAATCTCCTGTGGTTCCATGCAGATGCTTCTAAAACTGGTGCTGCTCAAGAAGCAGTTCAGAATACAGTCCGTCGAGCGAGTAGAGCCATGACAGAGCAAGAGGCAAGGCAAATTCTTGGTGTTACTGAGAATACTGCCTGGGAAGAGATTTTGAAAGTGAGTGAATATTTCTCCCCCCGCCCCCCCATCTCCATTTAACGGTTGCCAAGTTCTTAGTCATAATATTCGTGAATTCATGCAGAAATATGATGTTTTGTTCGAAAGAAATGCGAAGCAAGGAAGCTTCTATCTCCAATCAAAGGTCCATCGTGCTAAGGAGTGTTTAGAGGCTGTATATCAGAACAAAGGTCAGGGCTCTGCTAATTGATACTTGGTGGACTTCTTGGTCTGTGGAATTTTGGTTTCATGTATATATGCCGGTTTTGTTCTTGTATATAGAATAGCTTCACGGTTAAAGTAGTAGTTGCAAGTAACTGCTGCTTGTTGCATACAGTTAAGCAAATAGTTGCAACTTGCAAACCAGTGGCCTATTATAATGTATGCTTCATTGATGTATGATTTTGACTCTAGCTTGATTGCTTAAAATGTGTACTTGTGGAGCAAATGTTGATTTGTCACGATGCAAATGATACTCATTTTTGCATAACTTCATCGTATGTAGACAAGCCAAATGATTCTCATTTTCGCGTAGCTTCATACATATGTAAAGCCATTGGCCCCCTTTTCTCTGGTTCGTGATTACAATGCGAGGGTCTGGAAACTGAAAATATTTCTTGAAAAGGAATTTGGTAGAAGTTTTGAAAAGGAATTTGGTGGAAGTTTTGAAAAGGAATTTGGTAGAAGATTTGAAATGGAATTTGGCAGAAGCTGCTATATAAACGCATGTTGTGCAAATTGTCCTCACTATGCCGAGGGCTTTTAATCATTGAAAAAAAGAAAGAAAGAAGAGAACAGATTCCAAGCTTAAATAGATGAAAAATGTGGTCTTTTTCGTTATGTGCATTACTTGCAGGTGTCAGAATTTATATCTTTATAGTTATGTTTGGCAAAATTAGCTGCATCTGTTGCTTTAAATCTTGTTTGTTAGTTGAGAGAAAAGAACAAGATGCAAGCTTTAAACTGTAGGTTTTGTTCATAATCTAGCTATCAAGTGAAAGCTAGTATGGATAGTTTTCAAAAATCAAGCTAGCTGTTGCTTTGTCTCGTAGCTGAGAGAAAAAAGAACAAATTGCAAACTTTAAGCTATAGCTTTTGCTTAGCTTTTGCTTAAAAGCTACTAAAATCTAACTGTTGGTGCCAAATATAGCCTAAGCTCGCAGTCTTGACTTAACAAGAGAATTCAGTTGATATTATTAAGCTAGCAATTCTTGACTTGACAAGAGAATTGGATCTCCGGTCTTCATCTAAAGTTGATATTATTAAGCTAACAATTCTTGACTTGACAAGAGAATTCGATCTCCAATCTTCATCTAAAGTTGATATTATTAAGCTAGCCATTCTTGACTTGATCTTCATCTAAAGTCAAGAAAAGGCTACGTCCTATTTGTGTAACAGGTGCGAATGCACCGTAAGACCCAGCTCTCGTACTAGAATGTGACACAATCTGTACACTATTCACCCTTTTTTGATATATCTTAGAATCGAATTAACATCGACAGAAGTCCAATTCGAACCCAACCATTAAACCAGAATGGTTCATCAACACCATTAGATGTACCGAGTGTGGTTTCAACTACCTGGTTGTGTTCGTTCTTGGATAGGCATATGCAGATGCAGATGTACCTACAAATAATGCAATTGAGATGATAGTAATAACAAGCAAATTCCCAAGACGGAATAATTGTGGTAGGGATAAGGCGTTGCTGGAAAGTTGGCAATGTCCAAATTGTATCTGCTTGTCTCTTTCGTTTTTAGTCACTCAGATCACAGCAAGTTGAATGACAATCTTGTGAAGGGGGACAAAAGCAAGTTTAGGCAAAGTGCCAAATATTTTGTAAGGAAGGTCTTAGGACCACACGTACGCATCTGCCAAAGTTGTACAAACAGTGTGAAATGGCCACCAAACTAGCCATTTACGCCTTCGAAATAATAACATGTCTTGTTTGCTTCGCTTGCATACAGTTAGATGGAAAGCGATTGAAGAGATTAAAACACGCAACGACCTTCCATTATCAAAGAACACGATCGTTTACAAAACAGATAGGGCGTACCCGAATCTGTTACATTTCATTCGGAAATTAATCTAGCTTTGAAAAACTGTTTTAAGCAAGAGCAATTACAGTTAATGTCTGGACATTCTTCAATGGAAACAGTAAACCGCAAAAATTAAAGCTTCCTGCTTCAGAGTGAGTTCTTGGTGGTAGTTCATTTGGCCAAAGCACTACATTGGAAGGACCGGTAAAAAAAGGCGATGGCCACACAAAAAACACAACAGCTTGAGTGGCTAGAAAATAGGTGGATTTAGGTACAATGTTTTACAGAAATCATCGTCGCAGCAACTGGGTTGTTTTATTGAGGATTCTTAGGCCTTGACACAGCAGTTGAAGTAACTGAGGAAGCTCCTCCTTGCCTGCTGTCAATGAAAGAAGTAAACAAATGAGCTCATAAAGAAAATAATGAACAGGTTGATTCGTGAAAGATTCCGCAATCGCCTGTACCTAACTTGAAAAATATATAAACACAGTAATATCCGTTGTATAAATCTCCTTTTTCATGCAAAATCATATCAATAATTGATCATAGATAGAGTTTAATTTATGAATGATTCCACCGCCTCCGCCGTCACCCATACTACGCATGTATTAAAAAAATGTATAAATATAACAAATATCTTGTGTGGATTGTCCTATTCCATGAACAAGATCATGCGCATGCGACAATTTACCATTTTGGATAGTGTTAATAATCTGAAGTGACATTTAGAATTCATCCGAACCCATTAAGAAAAAAAAAAAAAAAAAATCACATTAATAGTAATCTTGCCCAGAAGAAGGAAATATCTATTATTATTATGCTGTCTAATACAAGCAGTGTCCTACGATGTCATAAGGACTTGCAGTCACATAGGACATAGCTACATATCCTACACAATTCATGTATAGCTTAAGATTTATGCATACTGATCTGATTTTTTATTTTTATTTTTGTGTTTAGAGGGTTACAAATTATGTGTGCAGATTGTTACCCTGCAATTCCCTAGTTCATAGGGCAGAGTCACATGATCACTGCCCATTCAGTATTTATGAGAGTGTTTCCACATAATGACATTTGATTTATGCACTGGCATATTGGCATTTTTATATGGATCCCGTGCTTTTGTAGTTATACATCCTAATACCTAACAACTCTCAACCCAATCTCTCTCTTGGATCATTTAGATTCTGTCAACACCAAAGTTATACATTAACAATGATCCCCATCCACCCCAAGGCCCCGCCTTTAAGATTGTTAACTTAACTGAAAGCATAAGAAAGGAAGTCTCCAGAGTGTAAACATCAATAACATGAGCCTACCATTCATGCAAACATAAATTATTGTATCCTTTGAGATCAAAAGTAAAGCAAAATCTTCCTATTTGTCTCAGATTTGAAGGAATCATGATGCCAAGAAGCATCAAATTATAAAAAGATTTGAACGACAAATCAAATATATATGTCCATTATTACTGATTTTTGGCTGCATAAAACAATAATCACTACCGTTTCTGGCATGGAATGTGCTTTTATGCCACCAAATAGTATAGTTAAGGGCCACTTGCTCTGTTTTTTTTTTTTTTTTTTTACATATCAAGTACCTAACCATATGAACTTCTGCACTCATGCATATTTTTAAATTATAGTACTGTCCTTCAACAAACAGCTACAAATAAACAACCCATATAAAACAATTGACATCATGTGAAGCAAAGCCAACAGAATACAGATATAATCAACACAGGGTAGATATGAAACGTAAATGGCCACCCTCTTTAGGGATTATTATTCTGGTTTACATAGTACTTTGATGTTAGTGACTTAGTATCAAGGCAATTTTGTTCCATGAGAGAAGGATATATATGATGTACCGCTATGCCTAAGCACGTGTTAGAGATAGTTTCCCATATGATGTTATAAATGTTAGCAGGTTTAGGAGTTCCGGTGGTACTTAAACCTTCTATATTATTGATATAACTTCTCTTTAATCACAAGAAAAACGAAACATGAATGGCAAACATCACGATCTCATCATACTCAAAAACGAGGAAAACAGTCAAGTAGGAAAACCACAGTACAAAGTTAGCTGAGTGATCTTACAGTTGGAGAGTGGTTTTGATCAAAATGTTGATCCTCCACCCGTGGTCTGTTATTAGCAGGAGCAGTTGGATTTATGAATTCTTCTTCATTACCAAGACTGGCCCTTGAAGGATCTCTTTTGTTTTGTTTCCTCATTTCTCTGATTTTTGAGAAATCAAGAGAGTAATCTGGCAACGGTCCCTTCTGGTCCCAATCTCCAAATTGTGGCACAGATAACCATGGTGCATTTTTCTGCACAAGTAAGCAAAACTTTCTCAATAATCAATGTTGATGGGATTAAGAATTCTTGCAGCTTCCAATGAATCTCAAAATTAGGCATTTTAGCATGTCAACTATATTTTAGTTCCTCAAGAAGCCTTAAAAGCAGAAAAAGAAGTTTCAGCAATTTAGCCACCATGCCCAGACAACCTCCGACCATCTCCGGCTCCAATAATACGGAAATGATATAGTAAATAAGTAGTGTGGTACACGAGGAAATTGCTTATTTCTTCAGGTGATATCAAAATGAATTATTGAGATTAAAAGTAATTGAGGAGTGCCTCAAGATGTTTGATAGTTCCAATAAAAATAACAGGATATTAGTTCATGGTAGTTCATTCAAAATCTCACCGGTGCTCTAAACTACTAACACCTAATACTATGTGCGGGCTTCCGGTTATAAGCCTTTTGCCAATACTATGGTTGAAAACTTGAAGTCAGTTGTTATCAAGTTTTGTTCAAAAGGGACATAATTTTATTCAGGCCATTAAACATATTCCAATGGCATTTCTCAAGCTGTCCTCTATAAGATCTTTATTTTAATGCATCCTCAAAAAGAATACTTCTAATTCTACAGATGAAAATTGTTTGGGAAAAATATTGTAACAGTGAAGGAACATCGTTATCATAACAGATGAATAGGAAATCTGAAACACCCTTAACAAATGATTATGATAATCATCTCTCTAATACACAGCTTGCTTTATATAATCAGAATAAACTATGATTAGCAGGGTTTTGACTGTAGACAGCAAATATACATCATCAAATAAGACTATTAATGTCAATCATCTCACAATAATTTATCTTTTCATTGTCATTTTCTAAGCACACCACTTTTTTCCATGATTCATTGAATGTGGAAGTCCGATCTTGGAAAAACGTATACAAGGTAGCCAATCTGGAGTCGAATTTGAAAAATACCCAAATACAACAAAATTTTCAAATGTTCTTGCAAAACAAAGTCAAATTTTTCGACTAAATATCATTATCACCCACCTAAGCTACCTCAGCTCCTTCTGCGAAACTTCACAGAAAAAGAAAGCAACAACAGCCAGCGTAAACAATTAAAATCAAAGTAAACAAAATCAAATCCGAAATTGACATGCAAAATCAACTCCAGCAGACGACAAATTCATATCAATTCAAGATGTCTAAATGTCAATTAACAGCTCAATCTAATACTAACAGGTGAAAGTTATAGCCAGAGCATAATTTATTCACACTTTGCTTCCGACAGCGGTAATCTAAGTATCCGAGTAAAGCAACAAGAGTACCCAAAAAAAATCAAGAAAAATTCTGAGGAGAGAGAAAAACATATCCATAGAATGAGTGAATCCTCGCACAATTAATACTTCATAGACTGCGATTGTCTACGATAGTGAGATAAAACGAAAATTCTGCTACTGATTACAAAGAAGAAGCAGCTTAAACACTCTTAAATAGAATTCGATTCGTGATGCCTAAGATTATAGTACCAAATTCTACATCTAATTCCAAATCTGAATCCTAAAAACGGTAATTGTTCATCCAATTCATAGTAGAAATCAAGGCAAAAAAAAAGAAAAAAAAAACGGAAAAAAAACCTAAAATTCAGGGGAGTATGAGTAATGGAGTATATACTCCTACTAAGGATCAGGAATTGAATGTTTACCTCCTTATCCTTGCGATCCTCCATTAGAGAAGCTTTAAAATCTGAATTGAGAGAGTAAAGTTGAAGATGAAGAAATTTTAGTGAATTTTTAGGGGTTGAGTTGGGCGAAGAAGGTGAGCTGAAGAAGTATAAGTGGTGAGGAAGAAACGAGGGTGGTAACTGGGAGTATTTATTGAGGGAGGAGAGAGAAAAAAAGAAAGAGAGACAGCAGAGTGACAGCAGGGACGTTTTTGGAGCTGGCGTCTGACGTGTATAATGAAGCGTTGAAAGTGAAACACGGACCAGTGTTATGTTACTTTTATAGCCTGTTACAGTGTGCAACTAATAACGACGTATCCAATATGGGAACTTTCCTATTAATTGACAATCGTAAAGATTTACTTCCTCCGTCTTGATATAAATTTAATATTTTCTTATTTGGTCCGTCTTATAATAAACTTAATATTTCTATTTTTGGGTATTTTTTTTGTGAAAATTAACCAAACTACCCACTCCCAAACCCATGTGCCAAAAACTTCTTTTTTAAATCATTTAGAAAAAGTAAGGGCTTTATTGTCTAAATACTTTTTTTCTTAATCTTTGTGCATAAAGCAAATGTTTAGTTTATATTGAGGCGGAGGGAGTATATGATACGTTTTGGCTTATAAGTGGTCGGTGTGAGTGGATTGACAGCTTAGCACTCATAAGAAGAAACTACTTATTACGATCACTTTACCGTTTTTAGGCTGATCCGGTGTGAATAGGATTAGTTTTGACACAAAGGATCAGAGTAAATAAGTGATTCAAACACAGGACAATTTTATACTCCTTCATATATGACAAATGGCATTTTTTGAACAATAAGTGTTATTTTTGCCATACATGTAAATGATATTTCTGCATCCTAACTGTAAATTATATTTTCGAACTATTAAGACTATTAAGTAAAAATTGGTATTTATGATTGTCTTATTGAAATGGTAACATATCATCCAACATAATGTTTGACAATCAACTCATATGCTTGATAGTGAAAGCTGATTATGGTGGACAATTTGACTAACGAATCGCATTAGTTGATTTCACTAGATGATCATATTAGTTGATTTCGAACAATTATTTTGGTGAATGATTCAATCAATTGAGAGCCATGACGCTTTATAAGTAATATGTTTAATTGCTAACGGTTTGAAGATGTAAAAGATTATGCTTTGTATATTTCCGTTGTATATTAGGTTTCACATTCAAATATTTCTTCAATAATAAAATTGAAAAAGGCCCAGGTACTGATGACTTGGAGTGACATCGTCTCTATAAACTCAACTTTTAATTATTGGACAAGTTGCACATGAAAGTGTTTAATGTGACATATTAAGAGATGTTGCACTAGTTAGCAATACTATTTCCAATCATATAAATGAGCAATCGATTTTATTGATCTTTGTATCTCATTAAAAATAGAAAACATGTGACTAGCTAATAAAAATGTGACACTTAATAATCTAGCGTCTATCGTACTTGCGCTAATGTGCATGATTGCAATTTATCATCTGCATTTGATAATAGTGTATGTGTTTATTGTTTTGTGCTTGTTTTGGTACTCTATTTGTCTATTTGTCAAATCTTTTTAGCTAATTCATACTCCCTCCGTTATACAATGAAGGTGACGCTTGGTTTTCCGCCACTCACATGTAGAACGGAGGTAGTATAACTAAAGAGATTCTTTTGTTAGGAAACTACAGCAATTCAGACTAGACAACTTAACAATATCTTCAAGCCAAATTATATCTCCCACCTCATATGCTTAGATCCTAGCTACATATAATGAGCAACATTGTTACCCTCCCTACGAATACAAGCGACCAAGCAATAAGACCAACTATAAATATCGTCCAGGACATAACCAAGTAAAGGGCGCAAGATTAGTCTTCTTTTAAACTTTGATATCAGGGTGGCACAGTCTCAACAATCAAACCCCCTATAGCCTGCTTTCCATGCCATTCATACAACGAAAAAACTTTTTTGATCGGAAATGAAGGGTTCAAAAATTAGTAGTGCTCTAACCTCTTTCATCACACTGATTCATAAATTCTAGCATGTTGGTAAACACCCAATGCCACAATATCACCTTCTTCGCTGTCATGCACCGCCATACCCCACCTAGCACCCAATTGTCTAATTCGAATGTGTCCACATTGAGCTTTCATGTTCCCGCACACTAGGACGTATCCAACGATCACAGTTATATTCTTCTCTCGGCTCAAACCGATGTGATTCTTGATTATAAGTAATTAAGCGACACTATTTATATTACCCTTTTTTAGCTTAAGAGCTCACACTTTTCTCAATTATAAATTTGATTTAAATAAATGTAATTAAGGTAAGGGTTAAACACCACCTCCCCTCCCAAAAATAAAAATCTTACAATTAATATTATATTGGATTTGCAAAATAAAAGATAATTTATTTGGGAAAAATGGTATGTTTAAACTATAAGTAACACACTTATATAACCGTCTAACCATTACATGACTCAATTAAGAGTGATTCTCACAATTTAGGGGTGATTTTTAGCGTTTTTGGGTTGACTTTGTACAGCATATGGTATTTTTGTAACATTGTGAATAAGTTGAAAAAAAAAAAAAAAACCATGCATAAATCGCTACGAATCATCCTTACAATGGATCGAATCATTATGACGGTTAGACAGATGTACCCAATAATAATTGATACTTAAGAAGAGAGAGAGAAATACTTGAACATGCATTACGGAGGAGGTTTGAGGGAATCGAGTATAATCGTGCCGCCCACGGCTTTTGGCTTACTATTATCACCACAAGGTCCATAGCTTTTCCTTGTTAGTGTTAGTACTTTGTACTAGTAGTAGTTAGAACTTTGAAGAGAGATTACTTTATTATTCGCTTTAATCAGCATCAAAGCCATGATCAACTAATGTACTAGCTAATTTCTAGTAGTATTACGCATGAAACACCCCGCCCTATTTGCCACCTCTCTACCTTGTTCACAACTCACAGGAATCTATTTATAATACGACATTGGAAGGTGGTATCTTATAAGTGCTTTATGTTCTATACAGGGGCGAAGCCACGTGGCGGGCTGGCGTAGGCCAGGCCCCCCCGCCCAGCCCA
The DNA here is from genome assembly GCA_030267885.1 of Mesembryanthemum crystallinum. NCBI lineage: Eukaryota > Viridiplantae > Streptophyta > Magnoliopsida > Caryophyllales > Aizoaceae > Mesembryanthemum > Mesembryanthemum crystallinum. The sequence continues at coordinate 28,506 of BSSO01000568.1, forward strand.
ATATCTCTTTTTATTTTTTTCATGGCCCCTGTAGCTACATAGGTTAAGTGAAACATTGTCAAATAGTTACCATTAACTATTTCATAGCAGAACGGTTGGAGCGCTTAATACCTTGTTGATGACCTGCGTTAAATTCTTGGTAGAGGCAACATTTACTTTTCCTAAAATTTTTAGTATTTCGCTTATATTTTTAGTTTTTCTTATTTGTTTTGTTATGTTATTAGCTGCATATATAGGTCAAATCTTCATCTGCAATATTTAATTTTATAAGATCAATAATCTTGGGATTAATAAGTGACACTTTATGAAATAAAACAAAAAAAAAAAAATATGATTGTTTGGAAAAATAAATGATATATTTGCATAATTTAAAAAACAAGTTAATACTTTTAGATTGAAAAACTATGCTTTTCGTCGTATTACAGACCTCACTACATAAAACCATTAATTACAAAATGGACTATATTTTATTAGAAATAAATATAGATTTTAGTGGAACGTATCTAAAATAAAAGCGTAAAGATTTTAATAGGTTGGATAAACAAAAAAAAAAATTGTGTTAAGTTCGGCCCCCCTACCTAAAAAATCCTGGCTTCGCCCCTGGTTCTATAGGTCAATTTTGTTTCGTTCTAATGAACAATTAAGTTTGATTATAATCCGTACCTTATAGTTGAAAAAGTAGATTAGAGTGTGTTCATTTTAACTGATGAGAATATGAACTAAACGAGGGGAAGAGAATTGAGCACCGTGGACTAAATAAAATTGAATAAAAAATTGAATACTAATATATAAGACAAAGTAGTTACTCTACTTGAAAATTTGCAAAATGGTAACGATGCATCTCATTTGGGGAAAAAAAAAAAAAAAGGGTTTATTTTGCTTCTAATTACATCAGGAATTAACTACACAGTAAGGTACTGAACTTTGAGTTTTTGGTGGTTTAGGGTACTGAACTTTCATTTTGGTGGTTTAAGGTACCCAAGGCATTTTCCGGTACCAATCTAATAACGTGGCAGTCGGAATTTATTTTTTTAATATTAAAATTTTGATAAGAGAAATAAAAAAAAATCCATTAATGTATTTGGCACTTAAATTACCCAAAATACCCCCTATATTCCCTTCTCAGCCCTTCAACCTCTCATTTTCTCTCTCCTCCCATTATTTCTCCTTCATCTTCTCTCACCTAATCTATGGCACAAAACTCACTGATTCACAATCACACCCAATGAAAATGGCATTCATGGGCTTGTGACTCAAGCAAAATCAAAGCTAAATCAAAGAAATAAGAAAAAGAAAAAAAAAATCCAACATCCACAAACAAAAATCCCAGATCAAACCCCTTCTCCTTCCCCTATCTCTCTCCNCCTGGAAACCAAACCCCTCCACCCCCTGAAACAACCACTACCACCCCCATGGTGGCTCCAATTTTTTGAGTAGAATAGAACATGGTAAATCCTAACGCGTGGTTGAATCATGGTGGCTCCAATGGCAGTCGCCGACGACCTCCAATAATGGCGGCAACTATCTTTCTCTCTCGCTCTCATCCTTTCTCTCTCTATCTCATCCCTCGTAAAAAATTGTGCAGTGAGGATTTTGGGTTTGAAGGTTTTCAAAATTGTGAGGGTTTTGGGTTTGATAGTATCCTTGTGAGAATTTTGGTTGGGGATTTGATAATTTTGATTTTGGGTTGAATTTTGCTTCTTGCCCCTGTACAGATTGAATGGGTGATAATGGATGATGAGAGAGAAAGAGGTAGAACATAGGATGGGAGAAAAATTAATTGGCTTGATTTATACAGTTTGTGTTTTTGTTGTGAATTTATGAAACTAGCAAATAATGGTTTGGAAAATTTGGAGACTTGAATTTGGGTATGCCATGGAACTGGGGGAGAGAACATGAGGAGAAGCAATGGGAGGAGAGAGAAATTGAGCGGTTGGACAGGTGTGAAGGGCTGAGAGCAAGTGAATATAGTGGGGGTAATTTGGGTACTTCAAGTGCCAAGTTTATTAATTAGTTATTTTATTCCTCCTCTTAAAATTTTAAAATTAAAATAATTAAGTCCGGCTGCCACGTCAGCAAATTTTGACCGGAAAAGTGAAGGAGTACCTTAAACCACTAAAAAAATAGTTCAGTACCTTAAACCACCAAAATGTTAAAGTTTAGTACCTTAGTGTGTAGTTAATTCTTGATGGTGGAGGGCAACAAGATGGCTATATGCTTCTAGGCAACGATGGACGGCGTTGACTATTGTGGAGGAAAGAGATAGCAAAGGTTAAGAAGAGAGAAGATCATGAACAAGCTCAATAATTGGTTAGAATCAAGGGGGAGATGAAAAGTTATTTTTGAGACATAAATAACGTAACAAAGTTAGGTCATGTTTGGCCAAGTTTCTCAAAGTGTTTCTAGGCCCTAGAAACAGAAGCTGGGCCAAACACTTGTTTTGTAGAAGCTTTTTTTAATTTCCTAGAAACCAAAAACAGTTTCTGAAGGCCCAGAAATAGAAACTGAAAATTTGGGTTTCTGATTCTCAGAAACGATGGACACGGAGCGGCGATTCTGTTCTTCACACCTCTTTCTCTCTCCTCTCACCACCCTTCTCATCTCAACCATTCTGTAATACTTCTGTCTCTCTCTCATCTCTCTCCCTCTCTCTCTTCCCATCATGCCAAAAGAACCTTGCATCACTGACAAATCCTCTTTTCTTCAAATTCGAGCTTTCAATGAATTGATACTAAACCGAGCAATTTAGTGTTGATTTTCTTAATTTCGCTCTTTGGAAGATTGAATCTTGTTATTTGGCCTCTTTCATTGCTTGATTGATGAGATTTGGCGTTTTGATTTGGTGAGATATGGCAAGCAATTTACACTGTATTTTTTCCGGGTTCTGGGTTTTGTTAAATTCTCAATGAATCTGATATATGCTCAAAGTTTGATTGATTTTGGTTGGTGTTTGTATTGTTTGATTTT
>BSSO01000569.1:0-31469 GCA_030267885.1 Mesembryanthemum crystallinum
CATTAACATTATATTGAAACGGAGGGAGTATATGTTTAAAAAAAAAAAGCGCTCAAAGTTGTTGTAAAGTAGTGTGTGAAAAGCTCGTTGGAATAGCTTCTTAAAACCAGCTGAAAAGGTTCAAGTTGAGACAAAGAAATGAAAATAGTTAGATAAACTGTTTGGTTGCTTAGAAAATAAAAGACTAGCTAATAGCTGAAAAGGTAGCTGATTTTTACCAAAGATAGCCTAACTAAATAATCATAAAGGTGGAAGTGGCTAGAATCCAACTTGTTTACGAAATAAAACTTGACAAAAGAATACATAATGTAAACAGGGAGAGAATACAAAAGCATTAGTGATCACTTGAGACTTTTCGATCTCCACTTGAGAGCCACATGTGTAAGCATTTTTGTTGAAGCTCCATCATCACGTAATGTAACATTAGCAGCATCTTTCAACTCTTTTGATTTAATACGGATCTTCTTTCCTTGTTCTCCTGTCATTAAAACCTTAATCACTCTGCTAATCTCTTCTCGTTCAATGAGTCCATTATCATTGGCTATTGGTCTTATTGCTATCTTTACATCCTCCGTTAGTAACACGGCATTCGTCTTTTGCTCTGCATATAACGGCCAAGCGATTAGAGGCACCCCACACTTGATGCTTTCAAGTGTAGAATTCCAACCACAATGTGTTAAAAATCCGCCGGTGGATTTATGCATAAGGACTTTAATTTGGGGGGCCCAAGATGGAACCAGTAGGCCCCGATCTCGGGTCCGGTCCACGAACCCGTTTGGTAAGAAATCAAACGGGTCGTCTTTGCTCCGGGCACTAAAGAATGACCCGCTAGAAGATGTCTCATCCGGGCTTCTAACAACCCATAAGAACCTTTCTCCGCTCATTTCCAGCCCAAATGCCAATTCATTGAGCTGGTCACGAGAAAGTGTCCCGCCACTTCCAAACGAAACAAACAGAACCGATTCACTTGGCTGATTGTCCAACCATCTCAAGCATTCGGATGGCCCATCGGGTTCGTTACCTGTCCCGGATTGTATAATCGGGCCAATCGGGTAAATTGGCGGCCTACCCGGTTGTTCATTTTGCAAAGCCTGTATTGCACCGGGTTCCAACTCCATGAAGCTATTCAACAAAATCCCATCAGCAAACCAAATCCCTTTAGAAAGGTGGACGATCCACTTGTAGGCATCACTCGATCGGTCCTGGGTCGGTTCGACGAAATCCCTACCATGGAGCGGGACGCACCCGGGTAAACGAATCGGGTCGGGCATATCCTGAAACGCACATTTAACCTCCTCATGCAACGTAGGCACATGCAACATAAATTGAAAATTCATTGCCGCGGTTGCAATGTACACATAGGAGGCAACCTTAAACTCTTTTGCCACCCCAAATGCATCAACCCCAAAGCAATCAGTCACCAATGCAACCAACTCGACCCGGCTCGCTAAAGAGCCAAATGACTCACGGAACGAGTTGAGGGACCGGGTCACGGCGAGGCTGATCCGGGCCTCGGGTCTACAATCATCCGGGTTCAAGTCGTCGAAATTGACCGGGAGGAGAATATAATCAATGTGCTCGGGTAATGTTTTAAGAAAATTGGTGACAGCTTCAGGTGGCTCGCCTATTATGGGTACAAACATGGTTATGGCGAAGCCGTGACGCGACACGAGGGGCTTGGCTAGCTCGGCCATGGGGATGAGATGGCCCATTCCCGGGCTAAGAAGCATGGCAACATGGTGCCTTTTTTGAGACATGGTTAATTAGCTAGCTAGATATGGAGAAAAAACTATGAGAGTAAGCTGATCAAATTGGGGTTTCTGTTTGTAAAAAATGTATGCGATATTAGGAAGAAATTATTGATAATTATGTGACATATTATTGGATTTACAGAATATGATTGTGAGGTTGAGCTGTTTTTTTAGAGTTGGAACTATAAATAGTGAAAATGCTACCTATTTTAGAACACTTAGGTGGTGGCCTTTGTAATTTGAGGTAGCAGGATGAATGTGGCCCGAATTTTGCAATTGCTATGGACAAGTACATGAATTTTGAGCTATTGTCTAGAATATTAACTTTGATAGGCATATTTTTTGGTTCGCGTTGATTATTGATACTACTATAACTAATAATATCCCCCATGCGAGTTATTGCTAGAAATATAAATTGTAATGAAAGGTACATTATATTGTTAGAAAAATATATAGACATATTAGTTTCTGCTATTAATCCCCAGTTTCACAAGATTTTATTATGTACTTTATAGGTGTGGGCACTAAACAAACTACATGAAGTATATAATTTAGGCTTGTCAATGTCTGATACAACACGACATGTACCATTGAACCTAACCCAAGGTTAATGAGAGAAATATAAACAAGACATAGCACAAACACTTATAACATGAATTTGACACGATTTGATCAATTTGGTGTAGTATAAGTTTTTTATAGTAACATAAAACTGACACAAAATCAACCCGAAATCAAATACGAATACAGCACCGACCTAACCTATATATATTCCAGCTTCGAGACAAAAAGGGGGAGAGAAAAAAAAACACAAAATTAGGCCGCCACTGTCCCGGACCATGTAATAGTTGCTGCCCACATATACGGTGAAAAATGTGGTCGAGTCATGCAACTTGGGGCCAAAACACTATTAGAATGAATGACACTTTTTAAGATGAAAGTCCAAAAGAGTAATACAAGCCCAACACTCGAAATATAAACCAGCAAAGCCCAATAAGCGATTTGTGAAAGTAACCAGATTTTGATTTGATTTTACCCAGAACTCCCATTAAGCAAAGCGCGGAACAAACACACAGAGCGAACCAGGAGAGAGAGAGAGAGAGTTGGAGAGAAGAAGAAGAAGAAGATGATATACAGAAAGTGGAATCTGATGACATGCGCGGGTTTGATCACCGGCGGAGTCGTCGGCGCCGTCGTTGTCGTCAATTACGTCTTGGAGAGAGTCAGTTTTCTCATTCTTCCTCTTTCTTTCTACAAGCCCTAGATCTTACTTTCTCATTCACTACTTAATTGCTTATCAATCTTTACTAGTAGTATGTTTTTTCGATTTTCGTGATTAGGTTGTTTTTCTCTGATTTAAACGAATTTTTAATATGTATATTCTTCCATTTCTCGATTTGTTAATCAAGAATTTGACCCTCATTTCTGTAGTGAGGATTTGGTTGTCTGTAAATAATGAAAACCTAATTGTTCGGGTTAATTCATAATTGTTTCAAAAGCTGCAGATTTTTGTGCTTTTAAATTTTGCTTGATTGAGGTAGTGTAGTGTCATGATTTATCATTTATGGATTGGGAGTTTGGGACTTGGGTGGGTCATATTAGATGCCTGTTGATGATCGTAAACTTTCAAAAGGATTTGTGCAATGCTAAAATTGTTGAATGGAATCCGTTTTATTTGCTTTAGACTTGTTTCCGCAAATAGGCTTAACTACTTCAGCTCGTATGAAGTGTGATCACCGATCATTTGCGTTCTGCTGGGGTAGGGTTTGAGATCAATTGGTTTTAGCATGGAATGCTTTACTCGTGATGTTTCTCCCATCAGAACTCTATTTGCATTTATATCGAGTGCTGGAATTTCGTGATGTGTTTAGAATAAGTAACTGTGTATTTGAGAGGCATTGCCAATTTCCTCATCATAACATGAAGGTCAAATACTATGAAGTTACATCCTCGTTGTATAAGTAGACTTATTCTAGATAGAGAAGTTATGGTAACCTGGTAAGTTTCACTTCATTCTGCCCATGATTCGACCTGCTTCCTTTTAGGTATACCTCTTGTATCATTGGTTAGACTCAACAAATCACCATTTCTGAAAGTAGAACATGATAGTTAGGATCAGGAAATCACCATGGCTGAAAGTGGAATTTGATAGTTAGGATCACGAAGTTACCATGGCTGAAAGTGGAATGTGATAGTTAGGATTAAGAAATCACCATTGCTGAAAGTAGAACATGATACTTTGGATCGAGAAATCACCATAGCTGAAAGTAGAAAGTTATAGTTAGGATCAAGAAATCACCATGGCTGAAAGTAGAATGTGATACTTAGGATTAGGGAATCACCATGGCTGAAAGTAGAAAGTGACAGTCTCCGCTGATAATGATAAACAGGCTAATTGGTTTGCATTTTCTTCCTTTATCACTCTGCTTTTATGCAAATGGAACGTGTTCCAGCTAATGTTGACACTACCAGCTCTCTGAGTACTGGCTAGCATTGACCATCCATTTGATTGTCAGAGGTCAATAGTTTATACAGAATATATTTTCAAAGCATCCTTGGTTAATATATCGATATAGCACTGATGTTCTTCTTTTTAAGTTCTAGCATTGGCAAGATCTTCTTGATCCCAAAATGTTGTAGATAATATGTAAAGTATTGGGTGCACTTTGTCCAGACACCAGGGTGTCTGATAAGAAGTTTGATGTTCACTATACATTGTTATGGCTATATTCTCATATTGGCTTCAAGTGAACTTAACATGGTCCAAGGGCTTCTTTCTTTGAATTGTCACTGAAATAACTATGTCCTTTGTTTGATCAACTTTATCTTCATTCCTTGGCATTTGAATCTTATAATCATGTTTCTGAGTCTGTTCTGAGGTTCCTACCTACTTATTACTTTGCTTATCTGTAACTTTTTACGCAGGACTCTAAACAGGAACCAAAGAACCAGAATCCATCTCCTTCGAAGTAGGACTTTGTGATACAACTGCAGCTTTGTGAATGTAATCCAAGTTTCTTCTGGTGTTTGCTCGATGTTTGTTGGGTTGTCATGTAACCTGGAATTGAGGAATTCATCTGATAACATAATTTTTTTAGCTGAATAAACTGTCTGTGGTTATGGATATCATTCGAAGTTTCATGTCTTCAAATTTGAGGAGGAAAACTTGAAAACCACTCAGTAATCATGTTTTTGTGTTGCCACTTTTGGTGAATCCATGGCCCTGAGATGATTATTCTTGATTGCTGATTTATAAGCTGCTGTAGAACATCCGAAGGATGGATTAAAGATAGGCAGGCTTAATTTTGATCAGTAACCCATGTAGATCTGCTTAATTTTGATCAATAACGCAATGGGCATTGGTAGCTGTTGTCTGCCAATTAACTAAATGCAATTTATGTATATGTATCAAGATGAAGAATGTTCACATGTTTATATTGCTAGATAGATGACTGAATGTGCCGAAACTTGAGGGTAACTTAAAGTGTTCGTCTTTGTGAGCCAATCTCACACATGAAGCTACACTAGTTGTTCATCATTTAGAAATTCATGGAGAAATCTTTTTTTAGAGCTGTGGTATGTGGAAGCTGGAAACTAATCTTTATCATTCATAAGATTACAATTTGGGCATCCTAGCGCAAAGAATTTTTGTTCGAAAAAATTGTACAAACATTAAGAGAATCATTTACCAAAGAATGCCGTTATGTTTTCCTCCCAACTGATTTACATGCGAGTAAATGGACAGGCGAACCCAGGCCAGCAATTTTCGAATACATGAAGACTGGTACAAGTACCATCTCATCGTGCTTCCTTTACAGTACCAAAATTGTTCCTTGCCAGACTTGAACAACGCTCTCTTTTTAATGGTTCACCAACATTTCCATCACCAAATCATTCCAAGAATCAATTGGCCCAGGCAAACACCAATGCAAGCAATCTGTCTGAACCTTGGCATTCTTATCCTTGTCAAAAGGACGAAACTGACGGTATGGACCTGGGTGTCCATCAGGCCTCAACAGTGATAGACTGGTAGTGTTGAGCAACTTCAAGACCGCCACCCCCTTTTCTGACCCAACAACACTGCCAACAGCCTTCTCGAATTCTTGCAACTCAACTTCGTGCAATTCCCTGTCGATATCAGTGATGTTCATCTCCCCCTCCTTAATCGGCAGTTTCCTTTCACACGTCCCCCCAGTAGACCACTCCCCGTTCTCAAAGTGATCCGGGGTGATAGTTCGAAAGAAAACTAGCGCCTTGTGACTCGAGCTCAATACAAAGTTAAAGACTAGTTGGAGAACCTTTCGATATGCATAATCGGACCCAAGTTCAGTCAAGTTCCTCCCCGGGCAGTAATGGCAGCCCAGAACTGTGTTATTTTCGTAGTATATAGCGGTCTTCAGAAACCATTTTCCGCCAGCTATTATTGCATAATCGAAGTCCTTGTACTGGCTGATCCATTCCTCGTCGAGCTTGTCAAGGTGAAGATGAGTTTCTGCGGTTGAAACACCATCGTTGTCTTCGAATATCTCGGCTTTTACGAGGAATGGAGACCAAATTACCGAGACAGTGAAATTGTAGGAGGGGAAAATCCATTTCTTCGATTTAAATTGCTCGTCGTGATAGATCTCCCTGGCTGGATCCACCTGCCGAATAAGACGAGAATTATGTCGAGCATATCATAAGCATATCATAATATTTTCTTCAAATTTCTGAATAGTTGAATTTTGTTCAGAAGTCATTTTCCTGGAAAATATGTTCTTCCCAAACAAACTAAGCCTAAATCTAAATAAGTTATTGATAAGCAAGCAGGGCAGCATGTAACTCTCAGAATCTGCTTTGTGAAAAAAGACTGTCAAATTTGAAGCAACTCAGTCTAGTTTTCCAGTACAATTTAGAGAAAATTGGTTCTGAAATGACTGTGATTCTTAATTAACATGACTTCACAACAAACTCAGCAGCTGGCATCCACAAAACAGAGAAGATTTTCTTTTCACATGACCCATAAAATGTAATAGACCATAGAAAGCAAGCACTGGGACCGTATATTAACAGCACAAATCATGAAATCTTCAAGGATAAGTAGGTCCCTGCCTTGCATACTAAGACAAAGAAAGGTAGCTATAATAGCACTAAGAGAGTTCTCTATCACTTAAAGAGTAAGATGCTAATCATAATATATAATAGAACTATATTGATTATAAACACTAATCATCATGTCCCCACATCTTTAGTGTTTTCAGTGCTCAAGCTTCACAATTAGACACTAAAAAGCAAAATGGGTCACCATAATAAATACGGCCTTTTCGCTGGCCCCCTACCAAATTGGGAAGTTAGTGAAGCGCAAGAGCAGATGACCATGAGATTGAATATTTCGACGTAAATAGTAAGCATACATTTAAAGTGATAGTAAAACATAGGGGTAAGAACCAAACATATGAAGTGTTTAATACTACTATCAAGATCATATCCAAGGTTCGAAACCTTTTCTATAATTGCCAATTATTAAATCCTGTCTCAAAATAAGCCTCGTTTATAAATCATATGGTTACCAAATTAGCAAAACACCTAAATGCACGATAGTAATATAAGGCATTGCAAAATCAAAAGGAAGGCATTCATTCCTGATCAGAGGGAGCAATTCTCAATAAGGCAGAACGAGATATACCTGTAGCAATTCTCAATAAGGCAGAACGAGATATACCTGTGAGAGGGTACACACCATGGACTGCACATGATTGCGCGAAATAGAATCCCCAATGAATGCCCATGACTTGTTTCTCATCAAATCAAGAAACCTCTTTGAGTCGAACCTAGGCAATTCGCAGTCCCTAGGACTCCACCTCCAGTAGAGGTAGCCTGAATCAGGCCGTCCATTCATCATACAGTTCTGATGATCCTCAATAATATGGCAGCTATTGTTATTGTACGCAGGACCTGACGGATTTGGAACCCAATCACCTTTAAGCAGGTCACATTTTTGCTTTGATTCATTCTTAAAAACTGCGGTCGAGGAGAGATTAAAAGAGCCTACAATAATCAGGGGAAGCACAATATGAATACAATGCGCACAACGGTACATCTATAATTTAATTCTTAAGAGTAAAAATTTGATTTGAAAATCTAGATTTCAGCTATAAATGAGGGTTTATTAACTTAAATCATAAGCTATGCTAAAAACTAACCATCAGGATGCTCCAAAAACATTGAATTAATAAATTTATAGCCAAAACCCTCACCTTTTTTTTTTTTTATCCGATAGACTATAATGGAACAAAGAGTTGCATATCCCTAAGATTCATAAGACAGCCAATTTAAATGAAAAAAAAAAAAAATTACATATGAAGTACTCAACAGCAAAATCATCCACCCAATGTAATCCAGCCTTAGGCAATGTCCGAGCAAGGTCTAGATGTATGCAGTCTTACCACTAACTAGTGTAGAAATACAAAATTTACATATGCATTCACAGTAACTGAATTAAATTGGATGTACCATCATTATTCAACTGACATAGTGACAGTAGTGAGAGCTGAGACTGAGATCATCAGGGCAATGGCATTAACCCATCAACCATTTCTTAATCTAGAAAGTGAATTTTTTTTTCCCAAAAAAATGTATTATACAATCTAACACTGAAGATTATGAAATAATAGATGTTATAGATAATAACAATACCTTGATGATCATTAGATGCATTGATGAACAGAGAAACCTGGGAATCAATGGCGAGAGGTGGCTGAGACTCCAAAATTGATGAAGAATAATCAACTGAATGAGAAGAGAAGAGGCGAATGGCGAGACCCAACAAGAGAAACACAACCACAAACTTCACAAAAATTGCGTTGTGTTTGTTGAGAGAGAAAGGCTTTAACTGGCTTGAATGTGAATCTTCCTTCATCTTCCTCTTCTTCTTCCCTGTTTGTTTCTGGGGGAAATTGATTTTCTGGGAAGAGGGTTTTGGCTATGGATGTGGCAGCACAGAAGCCGTAATTGCATGCATTTGGGTTACACCCCAAACAAGGTGTTGAAGGGCGAAATTTCAGAACTTTATCAAAAGTGGAAAGAGAAGGAATTGTTGTTTTATTATTGTTTTTGTTTGAATAATTATAAATTAATTGGTAATTAAGGTGGGAAAGAATGAATGAAAGATGCAGAAATGTTTTTGTTCTTGTGTCTGTTGGCTTGATGGGTTAAACAGTACTGTCTGTGTCTGTGTCTGTGTAGGTGGTGGGTAGATATAGTTATCTTCAATTCCCACACTTATTATGTTTGGTTTGCCATCTGTATACAGTGGAGTATAAACCATCATTTTCCATTTTTCGTGGGCTGTCAATAACAAGGCTTTCCTGTTTCGATATGTGTATGTGTACTCGATACATTGTACATATGTCATACCTATGATAGATAACTAGGTTGTGTTCATTTCACTTTGCCGTATCCTATTTCAGGTCATTCAGTTGAATCCAGGTTATTTATTCAATTCAGTTCACATCGTTTAGTTCAGGTCATTTACTTTTTTTCACACAGATTACTATTCATTCAGTTCAACTCGATTCAGTTTAAAGCCGTTTATTTTAATTCAGTTCAACTCAAGTTAAGTTAAAATACCTTCAAACAAATTGAACACACCCTTAATAATCACGAAAAATATTCGACCACCAAAATCCTTGGAAACTTGCTTCATGATTTTCAAATTACTTGTGAAATATGTCACATTATCCCTACCTTGTTTTGTTTGGAGCTGTTTTTGTTGCTAGCCCCTCAGTACTCACCCTTGTTTCCCTTGAATAGAGTTCAACCTTTAATATTGACACTCTCAAGTCTCAACGTTCTCCTTCCAATTAGTAGCCGATATTTTTTTTTTTAGTTTTGTGATTTAGGACATGTTCTTTCCTGAACTTATATTATATGAGAATGTGGATTTATTACCTTGACAACCATGTGTTAGGGGGCATCCGGACACGCCGAACATTTTTCTTTCCCTTCAAAGGGACTTAGAGTTAGTGTCTCATCACTTTTGACCCAAAGGGACTTCTCTTACGATTGACAAATTAGAGCCACACAATCATTGTTCCGAGCGGGCTAACTCCCTTGGCATTCACATGTTCAGCGTTCCGAGCCTCGTAGATGGGTGACCAGTGAAGGGCTTACAACTACAAGGGTTCTAAGGGACCCGGATTCCAACCTTGGGCTCCTCCCATTTTCCTATAGGGGTGCCCGTGCGCTTTCGTAGAAAATAAAACACTTCAATTTTTGAGGTTTCGGTACCCTGTTTTGCCCTTTTAGCCCACGCTTTTGAACCCTCTCGCCGCCGATTGAATTTCACACCACTGGCGCGCATGGAGACTTAATGAGGACCCAAAAGGCCCCCTCGTGGCTCGGTGGGGTGTTCCAAGCGGTCTAACTCTCTTTGCACCACGTTTTCGACATTCAGGGCGTCGTTTCAAGTGGCAATTATAGAGCCTCCAAGGGCTCTTAGGCACCTGATTTTTAGCCCTAAACTCCTCTCACTTTCCTATGGGGGTTCCAATGATATATCGTGGAAAAATATTACACTTCAATTTTTGAGGTTTCGAGAAAACCGTTTTGCCCACTTATACTCCACGCTTTCTTACCCTCCCGGGTGGTGCTCGTGTTTCACTCCACCGGCTTACGTGGTGACTTAATGGGACCCAAGAGGTCTCCTTGTGGCTCGGGGGGGCGTTATGAGCAGCCTAACTCCCTTTGCGCCCACGTTTTCGGCGTTCAGGGCCTCATTTTGGGTCATCATTATGAGGTCTCCGATGGCTCTTAAGGATGCTACTTTTTACCATGGGCTCCCCTCATGTACCTATGGAAGTGCCCATGCATTTTCGTGGAATAATTCCACTCTTCAATTTTGAGGTTATGGGATGCTTTTTTTACCCACTTATAACCCACGCTTTTGGACTGTCCCGTGCGCCGGTTGAATTTCGCTCCATCGGCGTGCACGGTGAATTAGGGGGACCCAAGAGGCTCCCTCGTGGGTCGATGGGGCATTACGAGCGACCTAACTCCCTTTCCACCCACGTTTTTGGCATTCAGAAACTCTTTTCGTGTGACCATTATCACAGGGCCTTCAAGGGCTCTTATGGACCTGATTTCTGGCATTGGGCTCCTCCCATGTCCCTCCAACGTGCGTGGTGACTTAGGGTACCTAAGAGGTAAAAATGACATATATGCATAATTTGGGCTATAAATTAGCACAGCTGTTTTTAAGAAAGAAAAAGGAAAACATAAATTAGCACAGCTGGAACAATGCAGAGGTAGCTTTCAGAGGAGCTGTGCTGCAGCTTGTGCTACCACATTTCACTTGTGGGGCAGATGGTTGGGCTTTGGATTTCTCACTCCTCTTGAACCACCATCTTTAACTGGCTTTAGAGGCTTTATAGTTAAAACTGAATACACTTCCATTGACAACACTCTAATTTCCATTATCTCATTTTTCTTCACTTTTTACTCGGTCTTCAACTTCTAAGAAGTCACATTGTAGCTTGAATTTGAAATTTTTACATTTTGTAACTTTTAACTCATCTCAACGTGGACCCTAATCTCTATTTCGAAGAATTATTTCATGGATATAGATCACTTTTTTTTAGAGGATGAATGTATATATAGCACATACGACAAAAAAGGAGACATTTTTTTTTAATATAAAATTCAAAATAAAGTGATGTTTGATTGGATAGTGGACCCAGTAATATTAAAGTTCTTAGAAGTTATTTTTTTTTATTTTTTTTTTATTTTTGGAAAGTGGGATTATGGGTGCTGATAGGACATGAGTGATAAACCACAAGAAATTTAGATTGGAGATGTCTTAATGGTGATGAAAAGCTAACAACACTAGTTACATTCTAAATTAAGATTGTGTGTGACAAAACTTTGTTAGTATTAACTTTGTAAAAATAAAGGTGAAATCAAGCTTCTTCTTTGTTGTTGGAACCCTGAAATCCAAACATAATGAGACATAAATAATTGCTTTTCAGGAGTTGTTAAAAAACAACAGAGCCCAGATTTGATTCCCCATTAAATTAAAGGCCATCAAAAGCAACTAAGCTTACATAAACAATGAGCAAATTGCATAATTTTCTTTTGTTATTATCTTAATGCAACCAAATTATTAAGTACCAATCAATGGTCCACCACCTAAAAACAAGTGTTCAACTAATAATATCTCCTTCCTTCCAGTGTCGGTGCTGGAGATTATGGACTAGAAATTCTCTTTATTTATTTATTTTTTTTCATTTGTAACCAAAAAGAACAGTAATTGATTGCCCAAATCTGCATAAAATCTATTTTTCCTGTTCTGAATAAAAATCAGTACTTGCATATATTTATCAACTGTCAAAGACATAAAACTCTGCATCTTCGATTTCTTTCAGCTCAGTACAATAGAGTAACAAATAGTAGAAGCCATTTTTATGATGGCCACAATTTCGCATGCCAAGGAAATACATCCCTTGGATTAATGCCCAGCCAATAATACACTAACAATAGATCTCGACAATTTGTGACTACAACATTACAAATATGCTCAGCTAATTGATTCCACCTAGTTAAAACAATAAGGGCATTTCTTTTTCACCCTCTACACAACTACATCCCTCCAAACAAATCAGATCAACCTAGGAAAACTTTCCGAATACAACGGACACATATTAGACGAATGGAACTCTCAGAAACCTTTCTGCAGAACCACAGATTTTGTAATGTTTTTCAGGTTCTCAAGGGCGGGCTCAGAGTCTTGTCAATGCTTGGAGTGTTCTTTTGGCGAGCTTGTAAGTTGTTCGATGCAAGAGTAGAACCCTAGGCAGCTGCTTTTGGGGCTCTCATGCCAAACCCATGCTTCACCTTTTCGACCCTGAGCAAGATTGGGAAGCCATTGAGTGTGTCAGGTTGGATGAAACAGTAAAAGACAAACTTCGATATCTATATATCTATTATCTCGGCTCATCAGGCAAGAAAAAGAAAATATATGTAGGCTGAAGCTAAAGCACTGATCCTGCTGAGAGGATTGTAGGAGTTATTATCAAACTGTAAAGATCAAAGCCGCATTTTAAAGTTTCCCAAAAATTCCCAATTATCCTACTATAGCACAGATTGAAGAAGATAAAACAGACTAGTTCACATCCAGACATCCTACAGAGATAAGTTCATCAAGCTTTTTTAAAGGAAGACCAGTTCTATTTCTGTGCAGCTCTTGCCTCTCAATTATTTCCAATCAAATGCTTTCCATCAACCGATTGCTTAAATTTGTAATCAACTGATGGAAGTTTTCGTTTGTGTTTCGCCAAATACCAAGCAGCACCCTAAATAATGCACTCCAGCATTTGTGTCACCAGTCACCCTAATGAACTAGTCCAGAGAGTGCTACAAATATTGTAGCATAGGGTCAAGGATTAGATTAGATTGCAGTGTTCAAGATTTTGTAAGAATTTGGACTTAAGGATTGTCTCACAAGGTTCTTTAAATATTTGGCTCAGCATTCTAGAACGTTAATCAAGTGGAAACGTTTGCATCGATAACTAGATTATTGGTTCATTTCAGAGGGTATACGTAAACGGAGACATAGGCTCTTCCAGGAACATGATTGAGAGCAATATTCATCTGATTATTTGCTCTAGGCAACAGTGGCTTTCATGGCAGCCGCCAAAAGCCTGTGGTTAATCCTAATTTGTGGTTTGATTTTGTGTTCCAAACAAAAATTACATCCTCAGATATTAAATCAACTCAAGTGTTCAGCAACCAGAAAGTAACTTTTAGAAGGAGCATGAATTAGGGAAATATTCTGACTTTGGTTTCTTTTTCTCTTTCTTCTTTCCTTCCCTGTTTTTAAGTGAGTGGGGGGTCGATAATAAAGTAAGAAAATGGACTTACGTTGGGGCGAGTTTGCCAAGGTTGTCAAGCTCTTCACCAGAGTCTTCATCCAAAACTCTTCCAGAGATCTCAACAATGTAAGATCTACCCTTAGCAGCCGGAAGTCCTCTGGTGGAAAGCAAATCGAGATCTTTTTGATTAAGTTCTCTCCCATTCACAAACACACCTGTGTTTCCAGCAGCACACTTCTCTGGCATGGGATAATTGAACTCTTCAATATATGGCTGCAGAATGTTGGAATTTTTATAAGACAGCTTGAAATATAAAACTGATATAAAACATAGTACACTTCAATTTTTTGTAAAACTTACTGGGACAATGCCAAGACAAGGCCCACCTATTGCACCCCAGAACCCAGCTCGGGAGTCGTACCTGATAGAATCAAAATAAAGAACCAATTAGTTTTTGAAGTATTTAAAATGCAATTCAAGTGAAGCAACAAATGCAATCTATAAAAGTAAAGGTTTTCGGGGAACACTTCCCCTTGCACTCTGTCCAGTTACTGGACCTAACTAAAGCATATTCCTCAATAAAATTTCACAATTCCAACATACAGCCAATTCATATTACACCAATAAGGAACCTCCAATTTAGCATAGTTCAAGCAAAAATTCAACACGGTAATTTTGTACAATATCAATCTGAAAGTTGTATGCAACAAGACTATCTTGTTTCAATAAGAGCACAGATAATTGAGTGCAGAAGAAAGTTATCTATATCTTTGCAGAAACATTGATCACAAACTTGATTCGTAGTATCCTCTCACCAGCAATTAATTTCAGAAACAAAGATGTTCACATGTTCAGTGTCAGTGGCAGAGAAGTGAGGCCCATGCTCATTAAGTCCGACATGTGCAAGGCCCAGACTCAGCTTTTCATGCTGAAAGTGCCCCAATCATGCCTCTCATATCTCTAGCCGCATTAGATTTTGCAGGTTCAATACCAAAATGTAATCATGCAATGCAAACACCATGCTTTTATCAATCAGTGCCAATAGCAAAACTATGGATCATGAACTAGCAACTATTTTAGTTTTTGGCTATTCTTCTTTTTCTTTCTGTGTTTTTATTGTGGGGTGACTGGAGATAAATTGAGAATATAGCATCAGCTAAAGAATTAAACTCCATGCTACAACAGAAACACAAAAGGATAAAAAACCTCCCTGTAAGCTGCATATCAGTCAGTACATAAGACATGAGGGTACAGGATAGTACATGCTACAACAGAAACACAAAAAACTTGGAGTCTCTAGAATTTCACTTCATTTTGACGAGCATTAGCTCTATTATTAGTCAAAACTCAAAACCAAATATGGGCATACCACAGACTTTGACATAAATTCACAAGTAAATAAGTACTTACCAGTATTGACCGGGATATATTGGACCAGCCAGTTTTTCTGCCTTCTTAACCAATCTATCTGGTATGAGATGACCATTAACTGAAACATTTCTTTTTGCACTTTCCATGGTTTGATTGGATTTGGAGAAGCTTTTTTTAATAATTCCTGCCAAAAATGAATCGACCCCTTTCTTGCCTTTTGGCTGATCAACTTCTCTATATACATCTGCTGAGTCTTGTGCTACCCCATTATTTGCGTACTCATTATGTGATAACTCCATCTCAGTTGCCAAAGACTCCTTCAAAGAATTCTGCCGCATGGTGCTCTTGTTAGTCATAATTC
Source organism: Mesembryanthemum crystallinum (assembly GCA_030267885.1). Lineage (NCBI taxonomy): Eukaryota > Viridiplantae > Streptophyta > Magnoliopsida > Caryophyllales > Aizoaceae > Mesembryanthemum > Mesembryanthemum crystallinum. Next base: position 15,330 of record BSSO01000569.1, read on the forward strand.
TCTCTTGTTCCGAGCGACTACTTAAATTTCCCTTTCCACATCGGTTTACAGCACGATACTTTGAAGTGTAATCAAAAGGATCTTGGAGTGACCCTGGAGGAGGAGGAGGAGGAGGAGAAGTAGCTGCTTTTTCAGGCGGTTCAGCTGTAGAGGTAACTCCTTGTCGAGCAATCAGATCGTCTGAAAATCGCTCATCGTCAGAAGTAGTTTCAGAAACTGAGTGAAGGCTGTTCATTTCCTCAGACTTGCTGGAGCTTACACCCTGAAATATTGACGAGGAAACAGGTTCTCTATCCAATGCTTGAAAATCATAAGCAGAGTTAGCATAGTCCTCAGAGCAAAAGCTTGCATTATCACGTTTCACATAGCCATAACCCACCTCATTGGAACTGTCACGAGCTTCAGTTGTGGACCTTGTGCTTTGCTTCACAGATGTATCAACAGGCACAAGCTTCTCATCCACAACTGCAAAAGATATCGCAGAAGAGCAGGCTCCACAAGACATTTTCCACTCACCCTTCTTGGAAAACACCCTTTGGGGCAATTTTAGCAACTCAAAGCAGCTGTTACATGTTACAAACGGGGCACCCCCGGCTACAGGATGACAACGATGTCCATTATTAGCTAGAACCACTCTTTGAGGACGAGCACGAGCTAAAGCACCTGTCTCAAGATTGAGGTCACTTGGCCACCTTGTGTGAGGTTGTGGATCACACGAACCCAATGGAGGAGTATTGACCATTCTAGAATTATATCCATGTGAACCAAAACCACCATGGAGATCGTGGTGGTATGGCGCAGGCTTGTTAGCAACATGAGGATACCTTCTGTTGCCAAAGGCTGGTGGTAATGGGATTTGCAATGGAACTTGCGGTTGTCGGTCATAACACTGATAGCAAGAACACGAAAGCTTGTGGAGGGTCGTACTAGTATCATATGGGTGTGGGTCGAACGGGTCTGTCTCGGGACCCATATATTGATGGTGACTAGGGATCCTTCGAGGAGGAGGAGGAGGTCTCCTGAACATTTGGGGTTCAAATGAATCTTCATACCTAGGAACATGATTGTGGTAATTATGCATACCGATATCAGACCTACTAGTGACAGGAAACGGCTCATGACGATGTTCAAAATAAGGTGCACCTGAAACATGATTATTTGGAGCAGAAAACTGCCTTGAAACCCGATGAACACCAGATGGATGGTTGCGAAAATAATCATCATGTTCAACATAAGGTTCGGCATGGGCCATTCTGTTCTCGAGCGGAATCTTGTCGCGGGATTTGTCGTTCATATTTTGCACCCTACTCAGTTGTTCCTTCAATTCATCCAACTTCCTCAACAACTCCTCTCGGTCAGTATCCATGTACTCGGCTCTAGTTGCTCTACTGGCTTCATTTCGATAACTAGAATCCAAATTAGACTTGGATGTACCCTCACCCACCTGATTCGAACTTGACAACCTTACTCCTTCAAAGTAATCTCTTTTGATCCTCCCAAGGCCGTCTTCTTCCCCTTTATCACTCGGTTTACGCTCAAACAGTCGGCCAGATCTCCTCACCCCATTGCCATTCTCAACACGGGTTTCCAACTTATCCAATTTAGCGTCCAAATTCCCATTACTCAGTTCATTTTTTATGGGATTTTCATCCTCAAGAGCCAATGTACCAACAACCGGCTTCGAATCATTCCCAAATTTTTCAGCAACAGTTTCATCACTCCCCTCACTATCACTTACCCTAACCTCTCCATTCTCAGCCCCAGAATCTGCCCCTTTCCCAACAAAAATCTCTGCTTTACCATTCTCTGATTTATCAGAAACCACCCCAACCCTTTCTTCTTCAGACCTCTGTGACCCATTTACCCCTTCCAGATTACCCTTTTTTGCTGCAGATATAAATCCAAAAAAAAAAAAAAAAACACCCATTGTCACTCCCAAATCAAGCTAGCAAAGAAATATACCAACTTTCTCAAAAGGGTGATCTCATTTCAGGCAGGAAATTGAAACAATCATATCAAACAATAAAAGAAAAAACAATCAAATACCTCAAGCAAAAGATCAAATATCTATATCGAGAAAAGCAGTTAAATTTACCTCGAAGAACAGCACCACATCCACCGCACTGATAGACAGAGTAATCAGGCAGCTCAGGCAGCAGATTTTGACACTTTGGGCAACGAACCAAGCGCAGTTTCGAGGATTCCTCCATTTTTTCGGGATCTCTCTCCTAAAATCACAAGCTCACAAGTAACATCATTGCTCTAAAAACTAGTAAAAACCAGAACTAGAACTAAAAAACCAAAAACCCCTTTGTGCTAGAAAAGGACATTTAAGCAAGTAAAAGAACCAATTTTGGGATTTAATCTTTTACAACTTTTTTTCTGGGCAAAATGTGAACACTAGGTAACAAGAAATTGACCCAACAGACAATAAGGAGAGCTCCAAAATAGAGGATAGAGAGAGAAAACTGAAACCCAGAAGTGAAAGTTACATACTCCACATACAACTGTCTTTGTTCTGTAATCTGGACTGACGAGGAAACTATGATGGGTAGATTGAGGCAAAATTTGGGGGGGAAAAAATGAAAATAAAAAGAAAATGACAAAAATGGGAGAGAGAAAATGGGGACCCTTTTGCTTTTTCTGGGTTTTGGGGGAGAAAAACATATTTGTGGGTTAGGATTCTTTTCCATTTTCGCGGTCTTTCACATCAAAAATTAAAGTTACCCCCAAAGAATATATTTTTTTACGTTTTTTAAGGCCCAAAAGTGACGAAAAAATAAATTTTATTCCTATCTTCAGTTACAAAAGGGATTGTAACAGTAACTCGTTGCATTTGCATTTGTTTAAAGGTTTGGTATTTCATCTTTCTTTCAGCTTTGATTTTGCTTTTTCTTTTTCCCCTTTAATTTTTACTTTTTCCTCGGATTTGAATGGGTGATGGCAACTAGTGAGAGAAAGGAAAAGAGGGGTTTTGGAGTTTTGGGTTTTGGACATTGTGGGACAAGTGGTTGTGAAAATACTTGGGAGGTTTATTTTGCATAAGCAAAATTATTTAAAGAATTGTGTTGTTTATGGCGGTTAACCAAATCGAAAAATTAATTAGATTCAGATGATTGAGATGTTAATTCGATAATGTCTTGACCATAATCGAAGCTGCAAAAAATGATTATTTGCACTAATTAGCAACAACCTTCTCAATCGCCTTATTTTTGATCGCTCGATTATAAGATTAAACTGATTAAGAGTCAAATTGAATAAACTTGCACAATATGTTGAGAAATGTGGAAATGAAAAAATAGATGTAGCCAACATTAAAATTGAATTGAAAACTAAGAAAAAAAATTATAGAATGTTTAAACTATTATGGTTAGACAAGTTAGAGACAATAACATGTCAACTTGTACCTTTGAAACGTTGAGAATGATGGGACAACACAAAGACTTAGACATAAGACTGCTTGGTGATCATTCGTTGATGTCTCACCGTCAGGTCTACCAACCATCAGTCGTTGAATGGTTAGAGGGGTAGTGAGAGATGGATGAAGATTTTGTTGTTTTTATTTATTATTAGATAAAGTTCATTAAATATGAATTAGACGTGATTTAAATTTGTTATATGAAGTTAATGGATAACACGACTTGAGTTTTGAGTGATAATTTCGAAACACTTGTATGCTTATAATTATAAGAGGTTTAATACTCTCTCCAATTGCTTAAACTTTACATAAGTATAATATAAGGATACAAAAGTTGTCAATCAATGTTCATTCAATGTATTGATATTTTTTTTTTTTTTTTTGGTTCACAACCAAGGGTATCCACCATCGATAACAGTGACTATTCCCCGCATTGGCTTGTAGGCACCTCAAAGGGTGGGACAGCTGGCCAAGGGATTTAAAGTTGCACCATACTCAAGGCGGGATTCAAACACCACACTATTGGCATGTTATTGCTCAAAGACTAAAGCATACAAACATTCACATTTGTATTTAATTTACCTTACTCTTTACGTACATGTCACAAGTTATATAGTCGTCGTCGATCTAATCCGGATCCGAGCTAAAATTATAATAATTCTCTAAAGGAAAAGAAGAACACAAACATGGATTTGAACTTTATTTACCAAAGAGAATTTGCTAGGAACTTTTAAGTGATTTTATCAAAATAATTTTATCCTACTATTGTTTTTCAAGGGGTGAGTACAAAGTGCAGAGTGAAGACCCCACCACCAATCCACCAGCACTGCCCACCATTATTTCTCTTTTGACTTGTGATTCAAAAGACTCCAAAATTGAACCCAATAAATAAAATCTGTAATTTTCATTAAAATAAACTGGAAATTTCCCACGCGAATTTTAAGGTTTTTTTTGTTTCTCTAATGAAAAATATGCCGACAAGCAATAACATACAAATTACTAAGAAGCGTATGATGAGACAAGTGAGGTTTTTGGCAGTGTCTATAATGGAGGTTTATTATTTGTTTCTCCGTCATAATCCATATTTCGTCTCTTCTTCTTGGATTACTAGCTTAACAGGAGCTTAGATTTAACAAAATTATAATTCATGGAGATACAGTACACAATTAATATGTTCCAAAATATAAGTATATGATGACACAATCATTAAGAAAATTATTTAAATTGGCAATCATTAGCAATTTGATGGTAGCAAGCCACGGTGTTTATGCTGAATTCGTGGATTAAAAATTATGCATCTTAAAGTAAGCAGTAAGCACATATGTCATGCACCAAAAATATGGCAAGCACATATATGATATATCATGCACCATCAGAAAAACAAATGCACCAAAGAGAAAAGGAGAGGGAGTGGGATTGTCACTTCGAACTCGAAATTTTCATCTCATAAAGACATCAATTTTTTTTTTTCATGGATAAGTAGAAGTACCTACTAGTTGATTTGATTAGCTGGTTATTGCGAATTTGTTACATACTTAATTTGACTATATAATGGCATTGATTATATTGTGAGATGATGTTTGGTAAAAACAATGGTTAAATACTAGTTTTGAAGTTTTAAAATGCTAACAAATCAGTCTTTCACATATTGTTACTCTTTTGGTTTTGTGAAAAAATTGGCTAATAAAAAACTTTTGAACTGAACTAAATAGAAATTGAATGAATGAATGACATCTGTTTAAAAAACTATAAATTATAAAATTAAACTGAATATAAATTGGATAAATTGAAATGAATAATTATTAAAAGCAATGAGACAAAGCGGATACCATTTCATGGTCCCGGTATCCGAGGAGTATATGTTTTATTTTTCGGTTAGCATAAACACAGGCGTACACTGGGCTAGTGTGGAATAGTGGCCTGGCCCAGTAGCCCCCAACGAGCTCATTTAGCTGAGTCTTTAGGAGTAGCTCAAAAGAGTAGTACTCCTCTACTCAGTTGAGGTTGAGGTTGAGGTTGAGGTTGAGGTTGAGGTTGAGGTCTTTATTACTCTAAGTAGCTTAGAGGAGTACCTAAATGAGTAGTTGGATTTGCCAAGCCTAGTTATAAATGGGCTATAAATTGGTTAGATTTGGGCTCATCATGTGGTGTATCAAATCGAGTATTTGTTCTCAGTGGATGATAGTATGTCGCTACTTTTTGGACTTATTGAATGCCATCATAACTCTTGGGCCCTCCCCTCGTGTGGGCCCAAACATAATAACTTGTGAGTACTACTAATAATCATCATCACTTGGATAAATCACAATTTACATAAAATCCCAATCAATTACTCCAGTATTAGGAATAATTGACTTCGTGATTAAGACTTAAAGAGGGTGATGATGGGCAAAATCAAGCACATAACACATAACCAAATTGGCTTATGTATGGAAAGTGAGGTTGACATTTTTGTAGAAAAAGGGGTTAGCTAGCCCAGTTACATGGCAAATAGTACGAGATGAACCCATATCTAAAGCATCAACAGGATAAATTAGATTCGAGACCTTGTGCTAAAACAAGAGTATTATACCAAGAGAAGAGAAAACCATACTGTAGCAAGGTAATTTAATACACCATCCGTTCTACAAACAAGGTGACGCTTGGTTTTCCGCAACTCACATGTAAACCAAGCGTCACCTTCTTTAGAGAACGGAGGGAGTAAATTTTATGCGAATTGGTTAGATTCATTGTAGTCATGGATGTGTTAAAGGGGATAGGATCCTCCTAACAATTGCTTACAATCGTGTATGAGAGCGATATGAGTACTCATTATTCCTTTGGTCATTTGTGTGCGTACTTTCGAATCCAACTTCAAAATGAGTGTTGTATGCTTATTGCCATCCGAATTGATTGCTTTCACATATTATTTATTAATCTATATTGCATGTAAATGGAAACAATATAAAGAGTTTTGAAAACATAACAATGCTGGGATGCAAGCCTTTAAACTACTAATTATTATTATTATTATTATTATTATTATTATTATTATTATTATTATTATTATTATTGAAAATCTTGTGAAATGAGACTTTACCTGCTGCCATCACATATCAAATACGAAAATGCGATACTTCTAAAAGTGTGTATATATCAAAAACACAACTCATTGACTAGTAATTAAAGACATATAGGTAAAACGAGATAGAAACAGAACTAATTCAATTTTATTATATTTCAATAAAAAGGATATATAGAAGATACATAAATCCATTACATAAACCACTTGATAGCAGCATTAGGCCTAAACTTATTGGCCTTGACCCTCTTAATTGATCTCATCCTCTTACCCATACATTCACTCAACCTCCCAAGCACCAAACACCCACCTTGATGATGATGATGATGATGATGACCTTTCTTTGATGTTGCCGCCTTCATTGATGCCATCGAAGAAATCACAGCCGTTGATGTTGCATGATGATGATTCATCATCATCATCATCGTCATCTGATGATGATGATGATGATGATGATGAGATTTGAAGCGCTTAGATCCACCGAGAGATGGGTGGGTCATCAGGTGCCGTTCGATCAAATGGGTGAGTGAAGCCAACTCGTAAGAGTCGTATAATGGGCTCCCACAATCCCATACTCTCATTTCCTCTTCACTTTGATGATGATCATCACTTCTTTCTAGTACTAATTTGCTTGCCATTGTTTTTCAAATCAAGTATTTTTGTTTAAAATGATGTGAAGATTATTGTGGAGTATTTATATGGATAGATAGATGTAGATGTATGTTTAATCAATAATGATTAAGAGGAGATGGTTCATGGTTGTTGTTGCTACAAGTGCAAGAAATGGAGAGAGAGAGAGAGAGAGAACGAGGGACACCAAGACATTTTTTGTCTTGTGTTGTGTGTCCCACAACACAACTCTAAGAGAGGGATATTCTCATGTGTTATATTTCTCTATTTATAAGAATAATCCCCACCTCAACCAGAAAAAGGGGAAAATAATTAAATAGAAACAAATTAATTCTATGAATATTGAATCTCTTGATTAGGAAAAATTAAAATTCAAATGGTTTTATTTGATTGGTTCATACAGGGGAAAGGGAAAGAAATCATCACATTAATGCGAATAATAAGAAAGGGATTTAAACGAATAAGAAATAATCTGAATTTTTTTTTTTTTTTTTTGATTTACATAAGAAATGGAATTGAAAACCCATAGGAACAAAGACTATACAGACCCACAGGAAGTGTATTGACAAAGGGAATGAAATACGAAAAGGAAGAAAGTGTTTTTTTGGATCCGAACATCCAAAAAGACTAATTATTATCAGAATTGAGAGAAGCGCATGTTCGTTTATAACAAGAAATTGTGCAAACAAATAATATTCTGATCTTAACAGAACAACGACATTGTTTTGTTTCATGAAAAAAACTAGGAGTATGATGAATTAGATGAAAATTCTTTAATTGCTAGTATTTGATGTTTCTTGTATGTATTTTGTTAATCTTTATCTGGATCATTAATTAATGGTGTATACTTATCCAATTTGTATTCAATTCAGTTCAGTTCAATTGTGAAACTTACTTTTTTCTCTCATATATTAATATTTTTTAAATACCCGTTCATCATTTCAATTCATGTCATTTCAGTTAAAATGAGTACACCTTAAATCTCTTTTTCATGTTAGACCATAGTTACTACAACAAGAGACATGGTAAATCATGATTCTTGATGGGGAAAAAAAAAGAAAAACATTTTTACTTTTTTGTCAAATTATATAAAATAGGATACTTCTGAAATATAATATGAGAAGGTCAAGATGAATAGGTGTGGTTTCACTAAACGTCTGGATATAGACGTGATAAAAAAAAAATAAAAAAAAATCCCAAAATAATGGTTTTGGTTGTCTTTTTTCTAAGATGCCCTTGTAGTGGGGGTGGTGGTAATATGTTAATGTAAGGGTGACTTTTGTTTTTTAGGAGATGGAGATGCCCCTATTCAGTGTTCAATCTGCAAAGATGCAGCTAAATCTTCGCGACAAAGTTATTTGTAATGAGGAAAATGACAAATCTACGAAATTATTGGTCACAATAATACAATATCTTTAAGGAGAGAAGAAAATGGTTATATTGCTCTTGCTATACTAGTAGTTATAAAGGTGGTAATGACTTGATGAGAGATAAAAAGCCAAGGGTATTTTAATAATTTTAAGGGAATTTTTTGTCAAAATTAATAGTGTAACTTTTATTTGTGAACGTATTAAAACGAAATGCATAATCTTCATAAATAGATGGAGGGAGTAGTTAGTAGTGAAATAATATTTTTTTTTTTTTTTTTATTAATTAAGATTGTGACATGATTTTCAAGCAATGCAGATATGGTGTGTCTCCTTAAGGTAAATGATCCCATGTAATTGATTTAATTTATTACCACAGGTCATTGTATTTGCTTCTTTAATTTATCAGTAATGAGTATTTTTTTGTCTGGAGATGCAAAAGGTTGACTTGGTAAGTTGTTGCTGATAAAATGATACCGACATCCCCCTAATTAAACTCGTATTAATATCATAAGCTTGCGACATTATTGGCGCCGATTGAAATATAAGAAACCATCTCAAATGATTAGTAACACGCGGAAGAAAATGTAATTTGTAAAATTAAAGCGAAATCAAAAAAACGAATTAAATTATATGTTGAACGATAACGACGAATTTATGAACAGGATCTTTAAATTCAGAAAATTAATTTTTTACCACAAGGATATGGTTTTATACAATTTGTGCAACAAATGGCGATTGAAGTTGAAAGAAACAGGTGGCTTACGTCAAGAGAGAAAGACCTACTTGTGACATATAAACATATTAGTAGGATATTTCACCTAACACCAATTGATCTTTAAAATGGAACTTCATTTGGACTTGCATGTAAACCAGCTCTTCTCTATACGCAAGCATGGTATAAGCCCATAGAAAATTTAATACCACACTACCAAGAAGGGATTCAAAGGAAAGTTGGAAAGTGAATACAAATTGTTAAGTTGAAAGTAAAATTGTCGCAATATGAGGAATTGTTTAGAAAATGAAATTGTTGGCTTGTTGGAATATGAGGAATGTACAATGTATCTTTCAAGTAGTTCTATGAATTCATTCTCAACTTAGTTACATCATACTATAACTTAGAAAAGTAGAGACAGAAGAATTTCTGCAAAAACTAACCTGTGTGACCAAAAAGAGAAAAAAAAAAAAAAAAAAAAAAAAAAGAAGATTACTATGTGACAACAGCACAACCTACAACAAATGACCCCATATTCATCCCAAATGTGCATTTACCATACCCTGTCTCATTAATACGCAGTACTAACAAAACTCTTGACAACATTACTACTCAATATTTGCAACAGAGACTTATTCTTAGACCCAACACAGCGTGGTGTCTTAAACTGGCTAACTGCACCTCCCATGTTCAAAAAATGCAGCAAGATCTCATGAAACGTTCCCTTCCTCAAGATCCTGAGCTCGAGTGGTCCGATCGAACCAACTTTCCTTGAGGTCACATAACCTCTATCAACGAAGGCGTGGTCCAATCTGTTGCAGCACTCTTTCAAGACATTCTCATCAGTATCACCACTTAGCTCCCAGAAGATGACATAGTTGCCCGGGTCCTTGGTCATGTCCACATGGCTCGTGAAATCGATGAGATCAACTTTTTCCGATACCAGTAGCTTGCTCGCCTCCTCCACTGCCATCTGTAGATCTTTCTCGGTGTTCTTGTCAATGTTGACAGTGAGCAGGAGGTTTTGACGGCATACAAATTTTAGCTCAGGAGTCGCGTTGTGGAAGCCCATCACCTTGACCGTATCTCCTAGCCTGTAGCGATACAAGCCTGCATACGGATACTTTACCAGTTAAGCCGGCTGACATCATCAATCATTAGTTGTAATAGCATTAAACAAACCCAAAAGTTGAACATTCATCTAGAAGGTGGTGCGCAGAATGAGACAAGCACAAAACAGAGAAAAGGGGAAAAGGACATCAAAGATGTCATAGATTACAGCTGGTAAACTACACTTTTTGGCATAGTTCACATCACAACTATATATGTTTACTGCATCTAAAGTATCTTTTGAAGAATCATTGACTAAACTAATTACTCATATGCTTATCCAAGCTGTAGGTAGATAGATATGCTAATTTGCTAGCTAGGTCTTTGGCTAAATCTTGCCCCTAAGAAACAACTAATAACTACTCTGTCAATAATTTAAGGTTGATAACAAGCCAGGTAAAACTAGCTACTAAGATTTGGTGATTTAGATCCCACCACTGGTTCATAACTCAACAAAACGCTACCTGACAAATAAGTCAACAACAGATCTAAGATTATTGCAAATGGTGGTAGGGAAAAGTAAGACAGCATATGAAAGAGATGTGAGCAATATGCTATGCTCATTGCTCATACTTTTATCTAAACCATACGAGAGACTCATAAATTTACACCGCAAATTTGTCTGAAAAATACTTCAGTGACGAAAAAAATCTTGTCACTCTATGCGTAGGGACATGAACATCCCAATATTGTGATGTTTGTCCTTCCTACTGAATTATTTTTCGAGTTTTTGTTACCATCTTCATAAAAGCACTCTTTAATAGTAACCTTGATGGGGACGTGTTTGCTACTTTGCTTGTACTACACAAGTTAAAGATACACTATCAAGTACTAGAATCATACAACTAATTTGTCTAAATTTGAGAGATTTACGAGTAATAAGATGTGCATTTGTCTGCGACTTAAGAATAGTAAGATTTTCAGTCTGTGATTAACTAAATGGAATACTATTAACGACAACAATTTGAAAATCATTTAAATGCAATTCAAATGTAACAAAAACCATTATTATTATCAGGCAGGATGTAATACCTGCTAAGTTGGTGACGATGATCTCATACTCTTCGCCAATCTTAACCTCAGTCAATCCCACTGGCTTCGGCTCCAACCCTCCGTTCCTAGGCTCATTCAAAGGGATAAACTCAAAATAGCCGATATTGGGAAGCACAGCAAAGGTAGCAGATTCAGGGGGTGATCTAGGATTGACATTGGCCGCAATCCACCCTTCTGAAGCTCCATAATCAGCACACACCAAAGGCAGCCACCCAGCATAGCGCCTTAACTGTTTCATGTAAGGCTCCATTGAGCCAGTCATGATCCCATACACATACTTGGCATTGGGAAATAGCTCCGGTATCAGGCCATACCATTTACTTAACCCGGAACATGTCCTGTGGATCTTGTCAGCAAGCTCAGGGTCTGGCTTAAGAAGTTTTGACATTGCATCACGGATAGATGGGTCGGTGATCCTTTCGTTGAGGACCCCTTCTCGAATGTCATCACAAAGATCTTCCCACATGTGCTCAAAGGTTTGGAATGCCTGGACAAGGCTATGAGCAAATGTGGAGAACACGAAGTCGACCTGATCTTGTTGTAAAAGCCCACATAGAAGATGGCAGTACAAGGATTGATGGAAATCAGACCCGAATACTACTTCAGGCGGGCTGCAACCTTGGAATTTGATCGCCTTGGTTCTTGCCCGGAATTGTGGATGCCGGAAAACATTCGTCGTTGCGGTCCCTGCAGAAAGACCGCCTTTGGTCTTAAACTGCTTGCTACTGTATATGAAAAGCAATCCTTTCCCATGTTGGAGAGGAAATTCTCTGCAACAGAAAACAAATAAAACACATTACAAATTGGTGAATAACTACTCATATACTGTATACATCAGGTGCTTAACTAGTTTCGGTATTAGCTAATATTACAAGTAACAAGTAATCAACTATTAATCAGTAAAGACCGCAAAAGACCTTTTTTGTTTTTTCCACCTAACAACATAATCCTTTCTCATTACCCAAAAATAAAAAATACTAAAAAAAATAAACAGTTCAACTAATAATGCAATTTATTACCTGTTTCGATAAGCAAAAGAAGTCTCATAGATTTGCATAGTAGTCTGGAAAAGATCGTCATTGAATGGCACAAACTTAGGCTTTCCTTGAGTAGTTCCCGAGCTGCAAAATATAACAACGCCATGATTATAAAACCCTGAGTACCAAAAAAAAAAACTGGTAGACAATGTTAAAAACTAAACCTCCGTGTACCTCAGTGAAATGTTCGGGATAGGTTCCCCGGTGAGAAGTGGGGACTTATCCCCATCCACGATCCTTTGAATGTAAGGTTCAAAATCACCGTGAGTGGCAATGGGAACACATTGCGTATAGCTTTCAGGATCAGTTCTTCCATTGAGTCCTGTATTTTGTAGGTACTCTGCCTCAGCGTTCTGTTCTAGTATCTTCCTCAAAGTGTCACGCTGCACTTTCCCGGCGTTCTTGGTCAGCTCCTCGAACTGTTCGATCGCTTGCTCGACATCGAATTCTTCCTTCTTCTGCAACATTATCGCCTTCCCTATAGACAAAACAAAACAATCAATTAAACATAGATTTAGTTGATTAATATAAACACTTCTTTAATGAGGGGAGGGTTGAAATTTGGAGACAAACCCAACCCACAAATGATAGTGATTAGTGACTTTTTATGATAATTAGTGGGAGAAGGAGTCATCCAAACAAAAAGGAAATGAATGAAGACCAATAAATTAAAAAGTGGATTGTGATTTGCACAAACATTTAATCAATCATAGATATAGCTGCTTTTTTCCAAGCTTTTCTAGCACAGTCAACCAACTAGTCAGAAATTAATACAGTAGCAACAAAAGAAATGTTCTAGATTTTCTTTACAATATTGCCCAAATCATTTTTTTTTTTTTTTTAATTTTCCGGGCAACAATGGGAATTACCATATACCAAAGACCAAGATTCGTATCGAATTCGAAAAGGAATAAGGTATGATCGATTAAGGTTGTATGAAAGGGGGAATGAAATCATTTCTAAAATTGTTAAAAGTGAAGCAGCTTTGTGAAAGTTAACCAAGTATATGTTGTTTGTATGCCTTTTGTATTGGTGGAGTATATCCAATCCAATAACAAAAAGAGAAAAAAAATTCGCAAGAATAAATGCGAGACAAAAACTAAAAACTAGCGAACAAAGCAAAATCTTCCTCAGAGTTTGGAGTTGGCCAATCAGGCTCTTCATCAGTAACCAAAATGAATCAGATTTGTATTGGTCAACGAAGAAGCGATGGTGAGCACTATAGTGATGATCAATACAGAAATAGGGAGTACTAATTAAAAGATAATAGTAGTAGTAGTATTTGATACTAATATAGGTTGATGATTGATGCTCACCTTGTTGTTGCTGGTACTAAAAATCTGGGGTTGAAATGTTGAGAGAGAGAGGAGAGAAGAGAAGAGACGACGAAGTGGGAGTCACGGTCTATGGGTGAGGAGAGAGAAAGAGAAAGAGAAAGAGAAAGAGATACACGAGTAATAATAATATTTGGATTGGAAGAGTAAATGAAGTTGAATAATGTAATCAAAGTTTCAGTTTGAGGAGAGAGAAAGAGAAAGAGAAAGAGAGAGATGAGTTGGTGTCTGATAAGGTGGCGTGAGGTGAAGATTCCTCGTAGAGGAGGGTGACAATTTATAGGAAGACCCAATGACAAATTGTGCCTCTCGTGCTTGTGAGTGCACTCCTAGTGCATACCACTCTCTTTCTCTCTCTTCTTTGGTTCCTCAGTCAGGGTAGCTAACCACCGTCCACGCCTGACGCAATATCAAAATATCATGTATGCGGAAAACAAAGTGTGGTTGAAGGACCCAATATTTCCGAAAAGTTTAATTGAAAGACTCATCCTTTGTTTTGTTCATTACAAGGACCTCTTAACACATCTTTTGGCCAAAAAGTAAATGAAAACTATTTTTCCACTCTAATAAATATTTTATACTCTAAAAACCCCAATATACCTTTCAGTATCTTTCTCCTTCATACTTCTTTCTCATCTTCTCTCACATTTAAGCAAAGACTAATTTTATTTGGATTTGGGAAAAAAGAGAAGAAAAGACTAGCTAAAGGATGGGTGAAAACTCTGGGCTGGTCGGGGGTTTAATGATGGTGACATGGAAACCATGAGAGAGAATATGAGAAAGAAGGGGGAAGGAGAAAGATAATGAAAGGTGTGTTGGGGTTTTTAGAGTTGTGTAAATTATTTATTGGAGTGGAAAATTAACTTTTATTTACTTTTTTCCCAAAAAAATTGCTAGAGGTCCTTGTATTAAACAAAACAAAGGATGGGTCCTTAAATTGAACTTTTTGAAAAGGTTGGGTCCTTCAACTATACTTTCCTCTATCTTCTTTCTTTGGTGCAAATGACTTAGGATGTAGGGTTATTTATTTTGATTTATTAATTCTGTATTTACTTACATTGTAGAGTTTTTGTTGGGCTTTGTTGATTCTGTTGATTCTTGATTGTGTTGATTCTACTGATTTTACTTGATTTTAGTTGATTTTATTGATTTTTCTAGATTCTATTGATTTATCTTCATTTTCTATTTTCTTGATTTTTTTCCTATTTTCTGGATTTTTGTTAATTCTTGCTCTACTACTGAATTATGCTCGATTTTAGCGAACTGTATTGATTTTGTTGATTTTTACTCATTTTAATACAATGATGATGATGATGAATTATTATAATACTTAATATTTTGTTTCAGTTCGGATCAAATATAAGTTAAGCTCATATCAATTAAATTTGATCCTGCATAACTTATACTCCGTACTCGAATATTAGTTTATCAAATAATTTATATCACAAACGTAATTGAAGTACCACATTTGATAGCAATTCCGACATATTTGCGCTTGTTATAACATGACAATATTGATATGTAGGGATGGCAACAAGTTCTAAACCCCCAACCAAATCCATTAGACTTAACCCATTTACTCGAGATCTGGGTTTTGTATTTTTGGACCCAATGTGTGTAGATTAGTAGATCATGTATGAGTATGGGGATAGAAGAACATCAAAATGCTAGTAATTTGTTTTACTTTTTTGGAATATCATTGCTCCCTCTTCTGTTATTCCATCAAACTTCCTCCTCTGAAAATTAATAAATTTAGCATGGAACTAGTCTAATTTGAAGGGGGGAATATCACGTGAGATTTACGTTTCTTTTGGTTAATCATCACTTTAAGATAGACATGATAGTTATTTAGTTTTGAATGTGAGCTGAAACTTTGGATTAGTGAGGGTTATTAGTGGCACACTAGCAAAATTATGAACTATTTAAAGTAATAAATATGCAAAGTTAGAAAACTTAGTAAATATGCGTGGAAATCTATTTGAGACACGCTAGACCTAAAGTATTTGATGAACCTTTGTAGACCCCACAATGACGCTGGTGCCAGACAAAAAAATAAAGATAAATATATAACTTGAATGTGTTTGAGTGGATTCGATGTAAATCCATTTGTCATCCCTAATACATGCATGTGTTACAAACAATGAAAAAGTAATCCAACAAACAGAAAAAAGAGAATAAAAGTTGAAGTTGAGAGATACATACCTCTTGTAATATTACCTCAAGGGGAAAAAATGGAAGAAGATAAACTAAGTGCTTGTTTGGTTATGTAGGAAGTGGAACTTTTTAGGATTTTCTAATTCACATGAATTCACTTCCTCTATCAACTTCCTAGGAAGTGGTAAAAGTTGTTTGGTTGTGAATAAGGGAAGTGACTTCCCATAGGAACTTCTACTTACCTAGGGGGGAGTGGGTAAG
>BSSO01000570.1:0-31465 GCA_030267885.1 Mesembryanthemum crystallinum
CTCCACTAACTCACAAATACAATAAAAAAATACACTCTCTCTCCAATCACTCTCACTCTTTCTATTATTTTATTCTCTCACAATAATATCTCTCTCTTACTTTAATCTCTCACATAAAATTCCCCTTTTATTTTTCATTCCTTCTATTACTACAAGGGTAAATTTGTCTAAAAACACTCCTCTAAAATCTATTCTTTACTAGTTTTTGAAATCTAATTACGGACGGAGGGAGTAGTATTTATTCTTGCCATTACCACTACAGATCAGTGTTAGAGAACTTTGAAAGAGAAATATATATATATATATATATATATATATATATATTTTTTTTTTTCTTTTTATAAAGAAATTGCTATTTGCTGTTGCTATGTAGTTCCTCGAAACGTATAAATGGAAAGAAGAGAGAGGATACAGAGAAGGGAGAGAGAGGAGAGAGAAGACAGAGGAGAGAGAAAGAGGAGAGAGGAGTTATGGCAGCCACTAAGCTCCAAGAAACGGGGAAAAGTTTTAGGGGAAAAGTTTTAGGGCAATTCATCAACATTTCCGAAACTGTTGGTGTTTCAAACAATCCTTTCATCACCACCACAACAAAACTCCATCCATCAACACCTGTACAAACATTTTGCTCCCTTCTTCTTCAATACACTCTCCATTTCTTCAATTTTTCTTCAATTTTGAAATGTTTAAACCTAATTTTCCAATTTTGCATTTTGATCCATCTCCCGGGACTTAATTATTGACGGATTTTGGGTGTTCTGGCAATTGATGCGTTTGTTGATGAGATTTTGTCAATCGGAAAATGCGTGCCGGTGGCAATGCGGCTGAAACGGATTTAGCTAGGTATTCGAAGGAAATGTTGTTGTGTTAGTTAGCTGGGATTTTGACGAAATCATACAATGGTAAGTGAGAATCTGAAAATTTTCTGTTTTTGCAAGTTTAATTCATTATAATTCTGATTTTTCCACTGTAGCTAATCAATTTTTTGGTAAGATTTAGATTATACCATTAACTACATATAAATGATTTAGTAATGTGTTCTATGCTCTTAGTTGATTAGAGTAACAGACAGTAATAGTACATTCTAATTATGGGACTAGCAGAAATGACCTCTTTCTAATTGTAGGGACAAGATTGCATTTTTCTGGCCCCTCTAAGAGCCTTGTGAGTCTGTGAGAGGCATTGATATGGTACAATAGGGTGTAGTGTGCAAGTTTAGATCATCGGATTTGTTCCATTATTTTCTTAATGTTATTAAAGGTTTTAATGAATCAATCAACAACTTTCTTGATGTTGGATGAGCTGTGATTGATGAGTGTTACTACTGTTGATTTGGTTGCAGGGCACTAAGGTGAACATTCTTGTTGGTTCTCATGTTTGGGTCGAAGACCCAGACGAATGTTGGATTGATGGGCAAGTCTCGAAACTTAATGGAGAGGAAGTTGAAGTCAAAACGTCAAATGGCAAACAGGTAAAAGTAGAAGAGGAGCAACAAGTAATGTATTATTTGGAAGAAAATATGTAAATCCTTAAGAGTATCTATTTGTTCACGTATGTCATGTCTATTTGAATGGCTTCTCAAGTTGGTGTAGGTTTTGTCCTGTTTAAGAACACGCTAGATTTTCATAATTTATAATCGTATCTTCTAAGAAAAGATTCTATATGTGTATTGCATACATAAATTTCATGTCTCATCTTATGACTTAAATTTAGGCTACTTCAGGACTCACTCTGTTACATTTCGGATTTGAATTGCTTTTCAAAAGAGCTTCTTGAGCCTCCCTCCCCCCCCCCCCCCTCCCCACACAATCACACAAGTTGAGCAAATAAAATACTTTTTTTTTTGTTCTCAAAAGTAAATTATGTTGTAAACTTCTTGTTCTCTTTAAAGATACAGTTTCCATAATTGATATGACCAAAATTACATGTTGAAGAGGATTTTCACCTAGAAGGCTAGAACATCATCTTGGATGGAATTGACTTTTGTTATTCCTTTTCATTTCTCTAAGCAAGGAAAGAAACAGTAATGACTTGAAAAAGGTTATCGGGGCTCTCTTGGCTCTCTTGGCTCAACTCTTTTGCAAATTCAGTCCACTCTTGACATTCAGATCCTTTATGAGCTTACAGGAGAAGTAGATATTATCATTTGCTTTGAGTCTCACATCTTTCAATAATATTATCTTCAACCCTTTTTTTTTTCCCCTTTAAGTCTTTCATTTAGGTGATTTTTAGGGAAACCCTATCCAACGCTTTGTGATAAACATACTAATAGTAATATCAGTCAGCGGGATAAATTATTCATTTGATTTTATATTCAACTCATATTTTTTCATTTTGTATGATATCTAATAGGTTACGGCAAATCGATCAAAAATATATCCAAAGGACACGGAAGCTCCAGATGGTGGAGTGGATGACATGACAAAGCTATCATACTTGCATGAGCCAGGAGTTCTGCAGAATTTAGCAACTCGATATTCCCTTAATGAAATCTATGTAAGTTATCTTACACTCGATATCTTATCTTAAGCTTATTTTCGTCTTTGTGAGACAAATCATTAATTGCTGCAGCTATGGGTGGCTCTGTTATAATACCATATCCTGCTCTTTGACATCATGGCAGACTTATACTGGAAATATTCTCATTGCTGTCAATCCATTCCAAAGATTGCCCCATTTGTACGATATCCAAATGATGGACCATTACAAGGGGGCACCATTTGGAGAGCTCAGCCCTCATGTTTTTGCACTTGGTGATGTGGCATTTAGGTGATTTTATTATCATATTACTTGATTGTTTTTTTTCTCTATTTTTTGCCTGATGCTCTACCAAATAGTACTCACATAATTTGTTGCATCAGGGCAATGATGAATGAGGGAAAAAGCAATTCCATTCTCGTAAGTGGTGAAAGTGGGGCGGGTAAGACTGAAACTACTAAAATGCTTATGCGGTATCTTGCATATTTGGGTGGTCGTACTGCTACAGAAGGAAGGACTGTTGAACAACAAGTCTTGGAGGTAAGAGCATAATATAGGTCTAGTTTCTTGCCAGTGATATTCACATTCTGATTGACAGTCAGGTATTTCCAGAAAAGGGGGAAAAAACACAAGAACCTACTTAGAAGGAAAAACAAAAATAAGAAAAAGATGGCTGAAGGATTGCAAGAAGGGTGTATGGAAAGGAGTGACCCATTTAAAAGCTGAAAAATCTTATAACAAGAGAGTGGAGAGAACCTATCCTTCAACATTTTAACATCTTCCAAATGTAAATGAATCCTGATGGCTGAAGTCCAAATAAATGCAGGAAACATCTTTTCCTAAGAACATGAACAATCATCGAATTCTTCATTATTGTCATATCCTTTTTTCAGGCATGTGATGACAATTCTTTGTTCCGCTAATATTTTATCAAATTATCAGTACCTTACATCATGTCTTGTAAATATTGAGGCAACTAATGTTGATGAAACATTTCAAGCAAAGATATCCATTACAGCATAAATATAGCGGTGTGAAAAGCATCAAGGTCTTTTAGCACTCCCTTATACATGATGCATATATTTAATAGGAAACAAATCCTTGATCATATAACTATTTCCCTAAGCCCATCTTCATAGCTGCACCTATCCTATCTAAATTTTCTATTCAGCAGTTTAAAGCAACTTTATCCCAAGACACTTAAGGGTTATTTCACCTTTTACATTGCTTTCTTTGTTTATTTGCCTTTTCTTTCCCTTTACAACAGCTCCTATTTAGGAATCAGCTACTATTAAACTACCCTCTTTATCCCACAAGCAACCCAAAACACACATCATCAGCTCCCAGCTCCCCATGTAAGACACAGGGATAAAGATGCTCTTCGTGGTTGTTACTTGCTCGTGTCTCCTCTTTTGGGTTGATTCATTATGCTTTAGATTATTTTATCCACAAGCTCCTTCATTGCCCTTCTTATATTTTACACTCATGTATGGCAATTGTTTTACATGTAGTCAAATCCTGTTCTAGAAGCCTTTGGCAACGCAAAGACAGTTCGTAATAACAATTCAAGGTCAGCATCTTGTTCTTTATTCTATGGATTTGTTCTGTGTATACTGCTCTTTCTATCAGAAGAAGTAGTTGTCTGATGAACTTAAAAGAAAAAGAAGAATACGAGAACACTCAATTCTTAGGTGGAAGCAAAGCAATACATAATAGGTTTATCTAGCTATGTTGTTTCACAAACCCACTTTATTTTTCTTGTTTGATTCCATGGCCTGGGAAATATGCATGTTTTCTTCAACGAGTTCTGTTTTCCTTCCCTCAGAAGGGTTTCGTTAGGCCGCACTGTCAGAATAAGATAGTTCGATATTTCATATTAGACGGCATAAAAATTAATGTACTCTGATATTTCTTGCATACATTGCTAATGATACCTGTTGACCAGGAATTTTGTGTCCACCTAGACAGCCTAAGGTTTGGTTGATTGGCTGTTTATGTTGGTAAATTAAGTCACTGAAAGTGTCCTAAATTTTTATACATTTATATTTAATACACAGACACACAGTATCCGATCAGATGATCACCTCGTTGTTTTCTACACAACACTAATTTTTAGTAGTCAACCCCTCATCCTCATTGCCGTAACAAAAAAAAAAAAATTTGACATTTGCATACTACTAGGCTTTCCAATATTTTGGTAGTGGAAACATATTTTTCTAGGTATGTTTTGATGTCCAGAAACAGGGTTTGCACTGATAAAAATTAGTTAGCAAGTTTCTAGAAATTTGTAGCTTCTCCTTCACAAATATTTCTTCACTTCTCCCCTCCTCCTTTACTTTCTCCTCTCCCAAGAGCTTCTAAGACACCAAAATGGGGCTAGCAATTAAATCTTAAAAATGGAGATTCAATTCTAGCCCCATTTTGGCTTCTTCGAAGCTCTTGGAAGAGGAGGAAGTAAAGGAGGGGGGGGACGGAGAGAGAGATTTTTGAAGGAGAAGCTCAAAATTCTAGAAACTTGGGCCCACCCCTCACACACAAAGAGATGCACAAAGGAAAGAATCATATACTAACATGACATAAATGGATGTTAATCTGCAAAAAGCTGATAGTACCTTTTAGGTGTTAATATGCTAAACATTAGAGGAGGAGGCTTGTCTACAAGCAACTATTGTAGGGGTGGTTATTTGCACCCAAACAGAAAACAAGGAAGAAGATGAAAATAGAAATACTGTTCTTTTATTTGCTTGTGTGAGTATCATCTGAGCAGAGACTAATATGAATAATCTGGTTATATATGTTGCTGCTGCAGTCGATTTGGTAAATTTGTCGAGATTCAGTTTGATAAGCGCGGAAGAATATCAGGAGCGGCCATCAGAACGTATCTTCTTGAAAGATCTCGTGTTTGCCAAGTTTCAGATCCTGAGCGCAACTACCATTGCTTTTATCTTCTTTGTGCAGCACCAAAGGAGGTATGGAGTGTCAACTTTGGTGAAGCTTAAGCTGCGTATTTGTTTGAAGTTTTAGATTATAGCATTCGAGTGAATGATTTCTTCTTTTATCAGGAAGTTGAGAAGTACAAGCTTGGAGATCCTAGATCCTTTCACTATCTTAATCAGTCAAATTGCTATCAGTTGGTTGGTGTAAATGATGCACAAGAATATCTTGCTACAAGGAGAGCTATGGACATTGTTGGAATAAGCAAACAAGATCAAGTACTGTTTATTTTCTGGCCTACTTCTTTCTGTATATTGAAATGCATGAAAATAATATATCTTTTTTCTTCTGGTTGTTACATCTGAAGGACGCAATTTTCAGAGTGGTTGCTGCAATACTCCATCTTGGTAATGTAGAATTTGCTAAGGGTCAAGAAATTGATTCATCTGTACCAAAGGACGACAAGTCTAAGTTCCATCTTCAGATGACAGCAGAGCTTCTCATGTATGATTGGATTAATGCATAGTGCATGTATGCCTTTTAGCTTGATTACTACAATAGTTGATACAATTTTTAATTTAGGTGTGATCCTGTTGGTTTGGAAGATGCTCTCTGCAAACGTGTAATGGTCACCCCAGAAGAAGTAATAAAGAGAAGCCTTGATCCAGAGGCAGCAGCAATTAGCAGAGATGGTCTAGCGAAGACAATATATTCGCGCTTGTTTGATTGGTAATCACCGTATTGGGTTACGTTCTCCTAGTTCTTTTTTCGTGACTTAGTGCAGCTGATTGAATCCAGTTCTTTTCATTGTCAAATATGTTACTGATTTGCTCTGTCATTCATGCAGGTTGGTGGATAAAATCAACAATTCAATTGGTCAAGATCCTAACTCAAAATGTTTGATAGGGGTCCTTGACATTTATGGTTTTGAAAGCTTCAAGACAAATAGGTAAGAAAGGAAGTTGATGACTGCTTTATGATTAGTTCCATTCATCACCTCAGGTTCTTTTGTCAAATGGATGTGCAGTTTTGAGCAGTTCTGCATCAACTACACAAATGAAAAGCTGCAACAGCATTTCAATCAGGTGAAATGCTCACATACTATTAAGGAAAATTTTATGCAGATACCCTGAGGTATAAGGAATTATTGGCGAGGTAGTGCGACATTTCAATGATATCTCGGAGGTACGCTAAGATTTAATATAACTCTTGTGAGGTAGCTTAAGACAGAAATTTGATTACTAAAAAGTGACATGTTGACCCTTTTTCACATGTATTAACAACCAAAGTCAATCTGATCAATTACCATGGTTGTCAATCCTATTGAAGAAGGGCAGACAAGTCACTTTCCGGTGACCAGTTTTTTGTCCGAGGGTACCTCACAGGAATTATATTAGATCTTAGGGTACCTTTGAGATATTNTCACCAATGTTTCATTATATCTCTGGGCACCTCATTCATAATTTTTCCAAAATATGAAGCTGAATTCCTTATTGAGAAGTTATCCAAGTGCTGCAAAGTTCATTTCTGAATTAACCTTTTGTTATCATGTGAAATTCAGCATGTTTTCAAGATGGAGCAAGAGGAGTACACAAAGGAGGAAATTGACTGGAGCTATATTGAATTTGTGGATAACCAAGATGTCTTGGATCTTCTTGAAAAGGTGTAGTCAAAATTTTGTTGTCCGCCATTTATTATTGTAGTGGGTTATAAATTTTCACATGTTGCTGGTAATGAAACAAATTTAGATGTCATATACTGGTTGATCCTGCTTGAATGACTCAATTTTTCGTTTTTATTTTCTCCACAGAAAAGAAAATGAGTACTGATATAGGGGTTTATTAAATGAAATATTAGTACCATTATTACCTGTATGTTAGTTTTGGTGAATGCTTTCCTTGTTTGGCTTACAACTAGGCCTGATGTTTAGAGAGATTCTATTCGAAGACTGATTGGTTTCATATCATGTAGAGTAGTTTGACAAAATAGACTGGTTCTCCCACCATAAGGGAAAAAAAATCTCTCATGTTCTTTCCCATCTCGTAATCTGCTCAAAGCAAGCTGGTTACGGATTTGTGTGTCATTGATTATCTGCTGTATAATGTTACTGGTGCACCTGAGATGCAAGGGAAGAGAAGCATATGCAATGCCAACTTTATGCCTGAGGTTTACGTGGTTTTGGGGCAGCAGCTCTTTTCAATCTACTCGTGAGCTAGGACAGAAAATCGTTGTCCTTTACATTCACCAATTGTGATTGTTGTGTAATTTATAAATCACCAATTGAGGATGAAGCCTTGCTAAAACAACTTGTTTATCCTTCTTAACTATTAGCAGATGGTAGAATATGATTTGTCTCAATGTACATGGATCTTTGAAAGTGATGTTTTTCTGACCTTTATAACCATATGCAGAAACCTGGAGGAATCATTGCGCTGCTTGATGAAGCTTGGTAAGATATGTTCTCTGCCTTCTGAGTCTTTGTGATGTTTTTGTCTTTACTTTCTGGCCGTTGGATTTATGGATTTGCAAAGCTAATGTTGCCGAAGATGGATCTAGATTCTACATGCTTGATAACAGAAAAGAAAGAACCACAAGACGTAGTGTCTGATTGTTGTGTACTTTTATTTGTGGTAATCTTTTCCAGCATGTTCCCAAAATCAACTCATGAAACCTTCTCGCAAAAGTTATATCAAACTTTCAAAACTCACAAGCGATTCATCAAGCCAAAATTATCTCGTACAGATTTCACTATTGCTCATTATGCTGGAGAGGTGAGTTTGACTGATTTCCTTTTCTAGAAGTCTAAATGCTTGTTTGCATTAATTCTTGTCGTCTTTAGAAATTCTCATTCTGCATATTCTTTTGAAGGTTCAATATCAATCTGATCAATTTTTGGACAAAAACAAAGACTATGTTGTTCCTGAACATCAAGACTTGTTGGGTGTTTCCAAATGTTCTTTCGTAGCAGGCCTTTTCCCTCCTATTCGCGAGGAGTCATCCAAATCTTCTAAATTCTCATCCATTGGTTCTCGGTTTAAGGTATCACATAGTTGACTTCCTTATTGACAATCATAATAGTAATATATTTTCTCTTATACGGAGTGAAAGATAGCTTCTTATACTTTTGAATGCAGCTACAATTACAACAATTGATGGAAACATTAAATTCTACGGAACCTCATTACATCAGATGTGTAAAGCCAAATAATCAGCTTAAGCCTGCTATATTTGAGAATGCCAATGTCATGCAGCAGCTACGTTGTGGTGTGAGTACAATATCAGGCTATTGTTACATTTGTATTCAGCTGTCATTCATTTGTTATGCCTTTCAGATACTAACTTTTCTGTTTAGGGTGTTCTAGAAGCAATAAGGATCAGCTGTGCTGGTTATCCAACACGTAGAACATTTTTTGAATTCATTAATCGTTTTAAAATTCTTGCTCCGGAAGTTGTGCAAGGAAAGTAAGTATTTTTTTTTTTTTTTGTATTATTGGCCTATCACTTCTCATGATTCCAATTGAGTTTATGCAATTTAATATGAGCTTCTGTGCATCTTGCTTCTGTTCAGCTTTACTGAAAAGGATGCATGCTCGAAGATTTTGGAAACGATGGGGCTATCCGGATATCAGGTTAACACAAGGATTACCTGTGCTCTGTATGCATAAGCTACTTCTCTACACACTTTAAATACCGGTTTATCTAACAGTCTAAAATTTATATTAGCAATTGCCTCAATCATAGAGTTGTTACCACGTATCCCAGAAGGAGTAGTTTAATTGTCTTATTTTGGGTCATTCTGAGATAAAGATTTGCTTTATTATTTTGCAAGTCATTTTCATCTTCCATTTCCTGTTCTACTTCAGCCAAATTTCATTTCCAGTGTTCTGTGGAACAAATTGAAGGATAATGGAGACAAAGAGACGTACTGTTCCCCCTTTTATGCCATCTAATGATGCGTTTGAATTTGGATCATGAAAGCACTAGTGTTTTGTGGTAGCATGTTGAAAGTTCTTTTCCCCCTTTTGTAACCATGTTTACATACTATGGTGTGGTCCAATGTTTTCTCCAAGAGGAGTGTATGATTGGCTATGTCTTCCATTTATGTTTCTTCCTCAAGATATAGGATAACAAGCTGAGAGTCGCTTGTCAACTTTCTTGGGTAACAAAGACATGCCTTGAAATTCTGTGGAACCCCTGAATCCTTTGCATATCTCATGTATTGATGACTCCTTATTTACTGGTTAAGCTTCTGAGTTTCAATCTCATTACATATATATTGTTTTGTAAATTTGCAGATAGGGAAAACAAAAGTTTTCTTGCGAGCTGGTCAAATGGCTGAATTAGATGGGCGTAGAGCGGAGAAACTCAGCAATGCCGCCAAAACCATTCAAAGGAAAATTAGGACCCATATTGCTCGTCGATATTTTCTTGCTTTGCGCAAGGCTGCTGTTGTTATACAAACGTTGTGGAGAAGTAAGTCTCTTTTGGAAATCCTCCAACATAGAAGCTTATCCTTTGCAGGCTATCATTGTTTTTTTCTTCTTTTCTTTTCAAAATAACAAAGTGTTATCATGGGTCTCCCTCATCTTTCTATCAATTCAAAATACCAGGAAGATTGGCTCGCAAGCTTTATGAAAATTTGAGAAGAGAGGCGGCATCTGTAAAAATCCAGAAGAACTTGCGCAGACATTTGTCCAGAAAGTCTTATACACAAATCCAATACTCAGCAGTCACCTTGCAGACAGGATCAAGGGTCATGGCTTCTCGCAATGAGTTCAGATTTAGAAAGCAAACAAAAGCAGCAACTCTTGTTCAGGTTACCATATTACCATGTTTGCATTGCTTGAAAGGTCCTGCATCGCTTTTTGAAGAATGTTTTACATTTGAACTGGAAAATTGCAGGCCTTTTGGCGATGTCACTTGGCACATTCATATTATAAGAAGCTCATACGGGGAGCAATTATATCACAATGCAGATGGAGGGGACGATTAGGTCGAAAAGAACTAAGGAAACTAAAGATGGTATGTGTGTTTCTGTCTGTTGATCTTCATAAGAAGTTCTGGTAGAATTTTCATCTTTGTACTTCTTCTTATCACTCACTGGTAGCAAGGCTTGTTACAAACCAGATAAGATAGGATTGTGTTAAACTGTTATGTAACCAAACAAAGATATCATTATGGTAAGTTTGGCTTTCTGGATATCTTGAACGCAATCAGAAACTGAGTAAGAGAACAAAAGTTTATCCAGCGAATCATGAATAATCATTTGTCCAACCTTTAATTTCTTCTCCTTTAGATAAGAAGAAAGTATATATTAATAAGTATCAGAAATACCTCAAGACAGTACAAGGTAATCTTCTACAAAGAATCTAATCACTAATAGGCTCAATGCCTCGGAACTTCTGGAAATAATATCTCCTATGGCCGTAGTTGCCCTTTTCACGAGAAAGGAGGAGTCATATGACAAGGGTGTACTCGACTAAAATGAGTCAATGTACTGACAATTGTTCAAGTCCAACCAATGAAAACATTATTACATGACTAGAAATATTGGAGTTTACAACCATAATAATAACTACATGTTTTATGAGTAACCATGGGCATTTGTACAAGTATATAATGCCCATTGCATTGTTATTATACACCTAAGTAAATGCCACATAAGGGCTCTCAATTTCTTTATGATTGTCCAAGTCTCCAAGAATGTAAGCGATAACCTTGAATCCAAAGGATATTGTGATTACCATATTATTTTTTGTGGATGATTTGATAATGTAGTAATTTTCTGTAAGCTTAAGCAAGTCACGATATTTGTTTGTCTTGTTTAGTTAATGTAAGCAGTTAGAGTATGGTAATTCCTGATTCTGTTTCATTTCTGTTGAACCCAATATTCTGTTTCATTTCTGTTGAACCCAATATATTGTTCTAGTTAAATTCTTGAAGAGGATACTAATGGTGTGATTTTGCGATTTTCTTTCAGGCTGCCAGAGAAACAGGTGCTCTCAAAGAGGCAAAGGATAAACTCGAAAAAACAGTTGAAGAACTCACATGGCGTCTGCAGCTGGAAAAACGTTTAAGGGTAATGTATTTGATAGGTCTTCCAGATACCAGTAATTTGTTTGCACATGGCATATTGGATTTACAACTTGCCAGTGAGAAATTTTCATTGAGTTCTTTAATCCAAATAGATAAATCAAGTAAAGATTGTAGAATATTATCCTTTATGTTAGAGGAATCTTGAATGGTATTGTGGTTCTGTTCAGACGGATTTGGAAGAATCTAAAGACCAAGAGATAGCAAAGTTACAACAATCTTTGCAAGATATGCAGAAGAGAATTAATGAAACAAATGACGCACTTGTTAAGGAGCACGAGGCTGCTCAGAAGGCAATTGAAGAGGCAGCATCCGTTGCCAAAGAAATTCCTGTTACTGTTGAAGATACTGAAAAGATCGAGACTCTCACTGCAGAAGTAGACAACTTAAAGGTAGTTCTCGTCACAAGACTTAGCTTATGGATTTCAGTTGTTTTCCTGTCTTACCTTCTTTCAAGAGCTGCTCTTTTGCTAAGGGTCGTGATCATATGTTGGTCACTTGAGTTGTATATTTTACAACCTTTTGAGTCAGGTAATGCGTTTTCTAAAAGAGAGTCTTGCATATACTTGGTGTGTACTATACAGTGGGTGAGTTTCCTTAAGAAATGGGTGATTTCTCTCAAGAAATCGGGTTACTGTTAACAAAAAGAGAGACTTTTACTTCAAGAAACAAGAGTTACTTCCTTCAAAATGGGGTTCACTTTTCTGAACAACAGGAGTGACTTCACCTGGTGTTTATAATACACCAAGACTACTATTTATTGCGTTCAAAAAGCCTGTCAAGTACCCTCATGGTAACCATCCTCTTGAATTTTATTTTTTATTAGTTTGTGGCAAACAAAAAGATGTCATGAAAATGATGTTTCAGGAGCATGTATCAATGATCTTGACCACTGTGGTTGTTGGGAGTTCTTCCTTATGCTAATTGACTTGTATAAATGATTCTCCTGTTCATATAATGCAGGCCTCACTGGAGTCAGAAAGACAAAGAGCTGATGAGTGGGAGAGGAAGTATGCAGAAGCCCAGGAATCAAGTGAAGAAAAGCGCAAGAAATTAGAAGAAACAGAAAGAAGAGTTCATCAGCTACAAGATTCTCTCAATAGGTAGTATTCAATTATGTTTGCACAAATTCTGTATGTTGCGAGTGTTCTCAGCTTTGGCCATTCAATTGCTAATCCTGCTCTGCCAGATTATGCAGCTCACATTAGAAATAGTGATTTCTAGCTATCTAGTTGATCACTGCGCAAATTATCAGAAGTAATGTTTACTTCATCAACCAAGTTAAGAAGTATGGTGAAAATTAGAAAATTTGGATTCTTTGAGATTATAGACAAATAATTCTATCTCACATTAGATAAAGTGAGTACGTCATAAAGTTTTCTTTCTTTCTTTCATCGACTTTTAAATCAGCTAATAAAGTATGCGTGCATAGAGATTAATTTATCTGGGACGTGGATTTCATAACCATTAAGAATCTTTTTTCTCCGAAGCAAATAGGAAGTCACTCTCTGTTTTTTCTTGCTTTACAAAACACTTATCTTGAGCCGTAGATGAATAGTGAATGTTTCTCTTTCTGCAATTTGGAAATTTCCTTAAGTTGAGCACATATAGCACGTATCAATATAATGCAAGTTCTAGAGGTGCTTCGTGGTAGTTTGCCAGAGTAAACCTCGTCTTTTCCTACCCACTTACAGTTTTGTTCTGCACAACATTTAGGAGATCATTTTCAAGTTGTTGTTGCTAGGGTATGATAGAGTTTAATCAAAAACCTCTATTCAGTATGTTATGGTAGAATTTACACAATACTTTTGTTAAAAAATCGATTCAAGAAAATTACCAATGCTGATTTATATATGTCTCTCATCACCAATCGACCAAGTATGACTAGTGAGCTAGAGACAATTGAGAGTGACTTCTATGCGCCAATAAAGGTAATAAGTTTTCATTGGGTAAACTAATTGTTCTGAAATTCCCGGTTTCTCACCAAGAATATTTGGAGGTTCACTTGGCTTGTCATTTCCTTTGAGTTCAACTTCAATAGTGTTTTTTGTATGCTATTAGTTAGGTCAAAGATTTCTAATTCCGATTTGAATATTGAAAATTGCTCGAGAAATGCAATTCTAGAATCTAGTGCACTCTCAACAGAGTCAAGGTTCCTAAGTCCTGATATCCGATATCTTTTCCTACATTTAGACAACAAGCATGTTTTGTCCCAAAATTGATGACATGTCTGGGAAGATCAATGAATGTTCACAGCCTTACCATTAACTAGGCATTCTATTTTGTTGATATTTTCTCCTTGACTGGATATTGTTGCCTGAGGTGATGCTGGAGAGCTGATTAACAGAATTCTAGTTTGCTATCTTCATTGACTAGGTTCTGAATGCTGTTCCTAGAGATTATTTAACAAGTATATCAATAGGGAAGGTTGCCAGCGTGTATCTTTCTGTTGGGCTAAAAGTATAGGCTAAGCCTATTTAGACCTGGCAAAGGGTTCTTTGAGATTGATATCGGTTTGGGTCTTATTGGATCGTGTTACAATCAGTTCATGAAATAGTTGGTTTGGTTACAGGTCAAATGGGGTTAATTTCGGTTTTGTTCACATTCGGGTTTGTTGTCGATATTCATTTTAAGCTTTCAAGTGAATACTTTTGGGTCCATTCAGATCAAATTGGGTCAATTATGGTTCGAGTCAAGTTGGATCACTTTATTGTGGGTATGGGTCGGGTGATAGGCTGTATCTTTCAGGCAGAGGCAGGGGAAACATATAACATGATAAAAGCATTGGAAACTGTAAGAAAGAAAACATTTAATCTCATATGATGTGAACTCCCCCTCGTTGCTTAGCTGAGAGAGATGATTGAAGGAAACTGTGATTGAAACATGTAATTTCCACTAACTACAGATGTGATTTAGCATGTCTCAGGATGATATTCTCCATGTCAGACCAATTTTCAGAGCTGAAAATGATTCTGCACGCCTCATCATCAAACTTGAGTTCTACTACTTCGGATCATAGTGTTGTGAGAAATACTGCCAGAGTTGATGTTATTTCCACTTCATCTGATGATTCGTCATCCTCTGCTTCTGATTTCTCTTTTCCGGCTCCTACTGCTTCAACTCCTCCGGCAAACTTCTCCTTACTAAATCCTGATGTTCTCCAGCTGATAGTTCAGGATGTTTCCCATGCTGAAAGTACTACAGGTTAGTTCAGTTGCCTATGTTATGAACAGGATCTGACAACTGAGCCAATGTCGTCTTCTCATAACTGCCTTCTCTTTTTTTCTCTCTCTCTTTCTCTTGATGCTTGGATTGTGCAGGATCTGACAACTGGGAAAGTGATCGGGAGGGGGCCTTCGATGACTTTTTCTGATGGAAAATTGCTCTTCCGATCTACCTTTGTAATCCCTAACTTGCCCTCAGTAGACATCCATGCCCTAATATGATCTGAGCCAATGTCAACATCATATAGGTTAGAGGCTAACCAATTAATTGTACAGGTCCTTTACAATGATTTGAATATCAGATCATTTATTATATCATTTGAATACCTTTCACTCCCTTTGTCATCTTTTATATGTGATCATCTTGAGTTGATCTAACTTGTTGGAGCCAAACTACTATTCCTGGCTTATGAACTCTCCCTAACCTTGCTGTCACATATCTAAAGATTCTATAAAGTATATAAGCCTTGTTCAATGTAATGTCTAGAAGAGTTAGGTCCTTCAAGTTGCTTTGGCATGTGAGTGGAGACATAGTTCTGGAAGGTCGTAGGCTCTTAGGTCAAATGGATATTTGGTTTTCTCTTCTTGTCTACAGCCCTGTTATTAAAAACTATCGTGACACCTTATTTATCAATATATTCTCTCATTTCCTGTCCATTTTGATCTGAACAATCTCCATTACTCTTGCCCCTTGGTCCTTTCCTTGCTTGAACTTCATGTCACTCTTTATCTTTCATTTGCCAAGGGATATTCATGAAAGGAACCATTAAGTAAAAGTTATGAAAAATATTTAATTCCCTATGTTTTTGGTGAAATGTCACTTCCTTTGCATTTAAGGTTTTTGAAAAGTTGTACAGTGGTTGTAAAGTAATTGTTGGCAAAGTGGCCCTCATTGTTACTCTAGCCCACATTGATTACTGCTTGAGCAATTCCTGTGCTATCAAATGCTTTTGTGCTAGCTCTCTCTGTACTCTGTTCCCAGAAAGTTGACATTCTTCCCCCTCCTACACCAGTACCAGTTGAAGGCCGCACAAAGCTGCATCGTCTGATCCAACCTCATCAGATTTTCATCTCCTCCTGATATTCCATCTTCGGTAAGTCTTGCCTGATGCTATCCTCTCGCTAATACCCTTTTTGAGTGCTTTTCAATACTCATCATGGCTTATTCTCTTCTCTTGATTCTACACTGCTGTTCCTCTCTTGATCTGAATTAGGGTGTCCCATGGTTGTCATTGAAGTAGTAGTCAAGATATAAACATAGGCATGATTTCAACGGCACTCAGGCCAAGAATCTGTTTAGAACTATTGATGTGAAAGGGTCTTAAGTGATGTGGGAATCTCAGAACCTTTTTCCTTGTGATGGTATAAGGAAATTATTCTATTCTTTAACTCTGTCCGTCTTTCTTTTTAATCCGAGATCTATGAAAGACATAATGCCATATTCATGAGGTTATTTCACTAAAAACGAATGGTGCTGAGGTTATGGCACTGTTTTGTTAGTAGGAATGTCTGTATATTTGTATCATTCCAAGAGCTTCTGTGTGGACATTGGCATTTGGGAAGAACTATATCAATGAAATGTTCCGGAGGAGCCTAAGGAGGAGATAATGGCTGGCTATTTCACCAGATATGTGTATGCTTTGTCATGTAGGAGTGACTCTTGCTCACGTGTCATCCTTCATAGTGATCTGGCGAGGTATATGGGGTAAGACTATTTGTTATATCTGGGGAGCACTTGGTATGGCCATACACAGTTTTGGAGTTCCTGCACTTTCTGCATATACGATTTGTGGGTTTGGGGGGGATAAAAAGTTGTTATGGTGTCGTGCTATTCTTGCAGTCTTTTGGTGCATATGGTTGGAGAGGAATGCAAGAGTCTACTTGAGGGTCACTTTGGGAAGGAATGCTCATATAAACATTCTGTCAACTTATGAGAAAGAATCATTTAATTAAATTACTTTCTGGTCCTTTCATGGAAACTGTAATCCCGTCATCCCTCTCCCAACTGAGCCCAACCATAGGTTCTAATTTTTTCTTTTTTCACTTAAAAGTATCCTCCAACATTTCTGCGAACTAATCCAAGGCTAACCAGGCATTCTACATGATCAAACAAACAGCTGATAAGGAGTATTTGCTAAGGACTAGTGACTAAAAAGTTCTAGTACCATTTTAGGGGATTTCATATTGTAGAACCTTAACCTAAGTTAGTGGGCATGAGATAAAATGAAGAGCAATTTCCGACAGCTAGTAATGAGCAAGATCATGCAGCTTATGATTCACCTGAGCGTGGATAACCTGGAACATCAATATGCAAGGTTTGTGCCAGCTACACTCAAATAATTGCTTTAGTCACGGCTCTCTAATGAGATAGTAGTTAGTGTTTCTGATAGTTCATGCAAACTTACAATTCTGAAGCTTAGGAAGTTTTACGTTCTGACAACAAAAACGACAACAAGCATCCATTGATGGCAGGAGCTGGGAGATTCTAACGATTATACCAAATTATCAATTTGTCTTTGGTTGTAATAATAATCAAGTATCTTCCACGGCTGAACTGAACATGCAAGGAATCATTTATTCAGTTTTGAGATTTCCTTGCTCCGTTATTGCTTTTATTAATCCCATTTGCTGATGGAATCCCACTTAAGGTTCTAATCTTTTAATTTTCGACCTCATCACAAAAGATGGCTAGGCTTGTATTAACATCCTCTTTGAAATATGTGTTTTGATTCTTTGATGTCCTGACAGTTCCATGCAGCAAATGGTCCTCTTTTTTCTGATTGCCATATTGGTTTATTCTTTATTGTGGATAACAAATGGGCATTGATGGAACATCTAGTCTGATCTTTGCCAAAATCTGAGAAGTTGCCATTAATCATTTTGGAAAATCTAAGTGAATTTCATCTTGATAGAGATGATTTTGTTTTCTAAAGCTACATGTGTCCATATCATTTTGCTATCGTCATAGAGCCCTTTTTCTTTTCATATTTCTGAAAGTGATGTCAAGTGCTGGGAAGGGGCAAAAGAGGTGTCCCGTCCCATGTGCTCTTATTGTGTTGTTTGTTGCTAATGGAGTTCCAATCATTTTGTAATCAATCAGGCTTGAGGATAGGCTTACTAACTTAGAGTCTGAGAATAAAGTTCTTCGTCAACAAGCTATAACCATGGCGCAGAATAATAAGCTTTTGGCAGCTCGTTCTAGATCATTAATGCAGGTAACTAATCAAATTTACTTTTTAGAATCTTAAATTGCTTTTAGCATCTTATTTGACTGTACTTTGTTCTATGACTGCCTGCAGAGGACTGAAAGTACAAGAAATGCGGTACAAAATCAATTACCTTTCTCAAATATGTGTTTTGAAGCTATATATACTTTCCTTCCCACGGTTTGCTGATCTTGGTGTTGCTCAAATTGCAAATGATATGTTCAGGAACTGCGGAGCAGTGCATCTTTAAATGCAAGGGATCATGGAGAAGTAGAGGGAAGAGCACAGAAGGCTCTTAATGATAAACAGCAGGAGAATCAGGACTTGCTCATCAGATGTATAGCACAGCAGCTTGGCTTCACAAAAGAGAGACCTATTGCAGCATGTATCATATACAAATGCCTACGCCAATGGAGATCATTTGAAGTGGAGAGAACGAGTATTTTTGACCGCATCATTCAAACAATTGGCCATGCAATAGAGGTTAGAAAACTGCAAAAACAAATGAAACACATTGGTTTTGTACAATATATGAGCCTTAACACTATTAACAAGGCTTTTTCTGTTTGAGTCAGGCTCAGGATAACAATGATATCTTAGCATATTGGCTCTCAAACACGTCATCCCTGTTATTGCTCTTACAACGCACACTAAAAGCAAGTGGTGCAGCTGGAATGGCTCCACAACGTAGGCGCTCTGCCGCTGGTCTCTTCGGAAGGATGACCCAGGTAAACCAATTTTGAAAAGTACCATTTTTTTGCCTGAAAAGTATCGATTTGAAACAAAAAGTAATAGTTTTATCGGGATAATTTGTTCTTGTTAGTATAGTTAGTTACGTCTAGCTTTACATTCTCGGAACTTGTTCTTTTCAGAGTTTCCGTGGAATTCCTAAGGGCATTGATCTTTCTTCAGTTGATGGCGAAATGAATGGTGGAATTGATAGCCACTTGAGTCAGATTGAAGCCAAATATCCTGCATTGCTTTTCAAACAGCAACTAACAGCATATGTGGAGAAGATATATGGAATGATCCGTGATAATCTCAAAAAGGAAATATCTCCTCAGTTAGGCTTGTGTATTCAGGTAATGTACATGCACAACATTAGATTTTTTTTAACTTTTTGATCTAATTACATCAGCTTTGAAATGTACAGCAGTAAAAGAGACTTCAAAATTGACATTTGATTATGAAATGGCTTATCCTGCAGGCACCAAGGAAAGTCAGCTCAATTACTCACGGTAGCCCAGAAGCTCACCAAGCTTTGTTTGCTCACTGGAAAGAGATTGTGCGGAGTTTAAGCAATTACCTCAATTTCATGAAAGCTAATTATGTCAGTGCCTTCTTGCCTTTTAACATTTATAAACTCTCACTCTTCTTTTGTTGTTCAAGATACATAGAGCTGTTAACATAACCCTTTCATTTGCTGACTATAACTTGGTGATATTGTCACTTAAATTTCTACAATAAATCATGGGAGCTTGTAGCTACCGCGCCTACTAGTAGCTTTCAAATAATATGGATCAATAGGTGGACCATGATATACTACTTGTTAACTTTTCCCTTATGTTGTGTTTGAGAATTGGATTTAAAATTTCGGATATCATCGAGTTTTTAGCCTATCACTTGGTATGACAACACTTCAGGATTAAGAAGTCTAGGAGGGAAATGGAGGAGGGAGGAATTTCAAATGACAATGGTGGAGTGTCATTTGAAATTCTTCAATTTTGAACCTTTATGAATGGCAATGGATTTTATTCAATTCCATATCCACAATTATCTTAGTCATTCATGTATAAATTCATCTCAAATCCGGATTTCAAATTTAAGTTCCCAAACAGACACTTAAATCTTTCTTTCTACTTTTTCTTAATAATGTTCTCCGGCACATTTGTTTATTTAATTCCATACCAATTCATGATAACCTGTTATGTAAGATGCTAATACAGTCATCATGGACTAGAGGACCAAAATTACTTAGAATCCCATCAGATGCTACCATCAAGAAAGATCATCAATTTTGTAATGCATTAATGGACTAATTATGTCATTTTGTACACATATGATCTAGGCATAGTACTCAGCGCCTAACAATTCATAGAAATACTTTCTTCTCTGAGTTCTATGATTGGATCATGTGTAACGCCTCCTTTGTGCATTCATATGAAATGTTCCAAAGACGTTCACTGTTTGCTGACCTTTTTAGCAAACCTATTTCAGGTTCCTTCATTTCTCATCCGCAAAGTGTACACCCAAGTATTTTCTTTTATCAATGTACAGTTGTTTAACAGGTTTGAATCTTTCTGTACTTGTTATCTTTTCTCTTTATCAAGAAATGACTACTTATAATGGATTTGTTTCATAATCCTGCTTCTTAATCAGCCTCTTGTTGAGACGAGAGTGCTGTTCTTTTAGCAATGCTGAATATGTCAAGGCAGGCCTAGCTGAACTGGAAAATTGGTGTTATGATGCTACTGAGGAGGTATTTTAGATGCTGCCACTTTACATCTATCGCTACATTACCGTTCCTTTCTTCTGTTTTCTTAGCCAAAATTTAAATTCGCAGTATGCAGGTTCAGCTTGGGATGAGCTCAAGCACATTCGACAGGCTATTGGTTTCCTGGTATTTTTTTCTTTTTGCTTCTTCACATGGTGTTTTAGAAGGCTAAGATTATGTTTGACAAGCAAGTCTTTTAAAGAGCTTTACCTTTTACCCCCAAAAAAAAAAAGAACTCTTAAATGATAAGCTACCTACACAAGCTTTCTTAAAAAGCTCTACTAGCTGCAGCTCACAATGATCCCTCATAATTTTCAGCTACAGCTCATATCTACAACTACAGCTTCTTGTGCCAAACATAGCCTAATGGCTGAGTACAATTTAGTTTTCCTGAATTAATTATCAATTGTGATGTTCGTGGTTAATCCTTATGAATAATTAATAGGACTGCCATTGGATAAAAAACAGTAAGTACTTGGTCAGCTTGAGAGGAAGGATGGGAGGGAGACAAGGAGATAAAGGGGGTAAGGATGAATGAGAGATGGAGGTGGGAAGAGAAAGAAAGAAAGATCAGAACTAGTGATCTTGACTTCCTATCTTTGTTCAGGTCATTCATCAAAAGCCGCAGAAAACCTTAGACGAAGTTAGCCATGATCTGTGTCCGGTAAGTACTCGACTTTCAAGCTTCAGTCAGAAGCCTGCTATGTCAATTTTACTCATTTTTCTTACTGTGGACCAGTTCCATTTTTCTGTCTACAGGTGCTTAGCATTCAGCAGCTTTACAGGATCAGTACCATGTACTGGGATGACAAGTACGGCACGCATAGCTTGTCTCCTGAAGTAAGTTTTACTTCATTTTCCCCCAAAGTTGATATTTAGTTTGGCGTTGTGTCATCTACTTTTCATCCGACATTCTAATGATATCTATCTCAAGCAATTTTTAATGGAGTTTTGTCTCCCCTGAACCTAACAGAGCTTGTCCTTGTCTTATCAATTTGAGATACCATTTGTTATCTAAAATTCACAAAAATGTTTCTTTTCATCTGGTCAATTATTTACACTTGTATGTAGTGGAATGGGGAGTAATCCGGTAGCTTGGATCAATATGAACAGCTCTGGAAATAGTCCTCATCACACTATTTGTTTCCTTATGCCACTTCTGTCTTTTCTGTAGGTTATATCGAAAATGAGAGTACTAATGACCGAAGATTCCAATAATGCAGTCAGTAGCTCTTTTCTACTGGATGATGACTCAAGGTTACATTGGATGAAAAACAATGATCTCCTTTTCAGTATGTTGGCACTTTCTTCTTATGGGTTGCTAACTTACACTTCATATTCTCCTGCAGTATACCATTTTCAGTGGATGACTTGTCAAAATCTACAGAGCCGATCAGCATCTCCGACATCGTACCTCCCCCTCTTATTCGAGAAAACACTGGATTCAGTTTCCTATTGGAGACCTAGATAACACCAGATTTTAGGACGAGCCAGATTTCAGCCCCAGGAATATACAGTATGAACCCCAAGGCCTATAAGAGGGAGTAGAGATGTTGTTTTGAGTCAAGTTTTCTCTACTTTCTTATCAGGGGCAGTGACACCCTGAGAAGCCAGGCATACATGTCGTGGATGAATGAGGTTTTATAGCTTTGGAGCGGTTGAATAAAATTTTGTAAGCAAATGATTTAGGTAGATTAGCTGGCTTCTGTTGATGGCTAAGAGTTCCAAGAGTTGTCGCAGAAATTAGGAGAGTTGGATATAATATTTGGAACGTTTTGTTCGTCTGTGTTTGATGATGGGGCTTTACAAAAACTTGCTTCTTATAGTTTCACCCTTTTACTGTGTAATTGTATCTTTCCCATTGTACAACAATTGCTACTAGTGAAAATCAAAAAAGTAGTAGTATATTCAGCAGTTAAATAGCTTCATTTTCACTCTCTTTCTCTGGTTTTGAGTATAGAAGACGATTATGCAGCTTGTCTAATTGTATCAAACTTCATCAGACTTTGCCTTTTTACCAAAGTTTACTTTATATTCCTGAGGTCTACCTATTTTGCACGTTTAAATCTGTTCCAGTTTTGAACATAGTATTTTGACTTCAGAGTGTGGGATTCAGAGTTTCATTGTATTAGTGTATCTGCATTGTATGTCCGTAGTTGGCATTTCATGCAAGCAAAGGCCATACGTGTCATACCAAAAGTTTATGAGTTGATCATGGACGGGTTGGCTTATTAGGCTCGTCTGTTCAGCTCGGAAAATGGATGTATATAGACAAGTTATTTTGGTGAATCATAAATCGGTCCAAATCCACTTATCGATCCTGTTCACCGATAGGAAAAGCACACTATATAAGACTTGTCTTTGTCTAGCCCAAGTCTCCTTTTGATCAACTTTTTGACTTACTGTATTATTCATGTTGCTATCTGTTCACAAAAAACTGATATAATTAAAGTTTGGAATTTGTATGTATCAGTCTTTGTAATACGTCCTTTGCCCAAAAAATAAATAAATAAATCTGTTTGAAATCAAAGATGATTAAGGCTATGTTTGGCAAAATTAGCTGTAGATGTAAGCCTGTAACTTTTGCTAAAATCTTGTTTGATAGCAGAGAGAAAAAAGAACAAGCTGCAGCTTTAAGCTGTAGCTTTTACTCAAAATCTAGCTGTCAAGTGAAAGCTACTATGAATAGCTTTCAAAAATCAACTGTAGCTGTGAGCTGTAGCTGTAACTTTGCTAAAATCTTTGTTTGGTAATTGAGAGAAAAAACAAGAAACTTGCAACTTCAAGCTGTAGCTTTTGTCCAAAAACTGCCAAAAGCTAAACATAGCCTAATAAAACTATGGTTGTACAGTACAGTAGCATTTAAAGACGGGTTTTTATTTATTGTTTTCAATGAATTTAAGTTGTTATTAATATTTTGCATATATCTTCTTCATTGTAGACATTGTCTGATATTCTATTCATACTAATAATCTTTTTCCTTCCACATCAAAACAAAGCAAATGAAATTTAGATACTTTTGTCACCATTGAAGGCCGTCAAACTCAAGAGACAAAAGAAGAGCATTGGAAACGTACTTTTTTCCCCTTCAAGATTCGCAATTTGTTTTGTATTGTGAAAATAACAAAGAATAAAATTTATGTTGATTGATAATCTATCTAATCAATCTTTGCAAATATTGCATCACATCAAGCTTCTAACTAGAACATTATTGATCCATAAATTCAGGTGTGGCCCACACCATCTAATTATGGTGCATTTTCGTATTAACTAAAAAGATTAATACATAGAGTCCTGCATACTTCGTTTATATGATGGATCGAGTATGAGTCACCCTTGCTTATGAGGTGAAGGAGTCACCTCAAAAATTACCCCACTAAAACTGAGAGTTACCCATCAAAAAGAGTATGAGTCACCCGTTAAACATCGGTCTATACGATGAACCAAATATATGCAATACCTGCTTTTGTCAAATTGTTTGATGAAGAATTATCATGTTAATCTATACTTTTTAAAGTTGAATTAGTATCTAGCCAAATCAAACAGTCTGATAGAGATAATTGATAAGCAAATTATATGAAACTAATTTTAGATATTAGCCTATGAAGTTTGAAATATCCTTCAATAATTGTGTGGTTTAGTGATGAGTTGCAAACTTGTTGGAGATCATGTGATCAGTTTCTATAGAGTTACTATTGAAGGCAAAAAAATGATCAAATTTTCCTTTTCTTATTTGTTTCTTTCTCTTTAGTTTGGGGTTTAAATTTGTGAAACATCAGTTTGTGACAATTGTGATCACTGATTAGTCCATCTCAACTGTCAAGGAGGTTGAAAATTTTAGAATAAAGTTCAGTTAACCAGTGCACATCTCACTTCTTGATCAACTTCTACAAAAAGTTCTAAAGTCTCTTTCTTTTCCTTTTTAATTTTGAATAATTGCCATTAAATTGCTGGTTTATATTAATTTCCATTGATGGTTTTATTGGTGAACTAAGGCCATTACCATATGTAATCTCACTGATGCAGTGACCAACTCAATGTGTACCAATCAATTGACATACTTTACTAGTCATTATTGGCTGATAATGTTCAAAGGAGAGATAATAAACCTATATGAGGATTAATTTTTAGTTTTATAAAAAAAAAAAACTAAAAAAAATTCCTATGAGGATATGCAAAGTTATAAACCGGTGATATTGACTATTGTTGACTAAATTTTCTTAAAAGATCCTAGGTTTTCTTGGAAATTGTTTCTAATTTGGAAAATTGCTCTCCAGATTTTGTAAAGAAAATTAAAAAAAAAAAAAACATTAAAATGATTGTTTCTAATTTCATTTGTAATTCCAGAAAATAAGGAAAATAGTTTTGGTTGAATAGTTTAAACTTTTGGACACATTTTCTTGCAAACTTGTGATTTCGAGGGAAAAAAATTCTGGTAAATAGGTGAAGCGAACACAGCAAAATAACTCATTTTTACAAAACTTAAATGACCCTTGGGGAGGAGTAGCTTAAACAGATCATATTCGTTTTGTTGGATAGCTTATTATTAACTTAGTTTAGTGATTAGCTATCTGACAACAAACTAATACGTTACTAAAGTTTTCATTTCTTAGGATTGTTTCACCACAAGCTTCAATTCATAAGTAAAATCAAAACACAAATTTTGATTTTTAGTGGGCAACTTTGATCTACATTATAATTTCTCACTTTGTCTTTTGATTATACCAAATAGTCCCACACACACGCGTATATATATATATATATATATATGTGATAGTGAATGATAGAAATAGTTTATAGTTGGCATGTGCTATATATAATAACCTGTAAGTTCACAGTATAAGATCTTAATTAAATTTCCTACTTAAAATTCCCAAGACAATAGCTTTATTGTCTGAGATCATATACAATAAATGGGAATTGAATTGTTCATTACTAGCCTCAAAAACCAGTGTTTTTTTCCCAGCTAATAATAACTTGAGTGTTGCCTGTTACTAGTTTACTTAGCATGTACACATTAAAGAGAAGCTAAAACACCATCTTACAAGCTGCTTCTCTCTCTAGATTTCTTCTTTCTCTCTCTCTCTCTCTCTCTCAATTTCAACCCCCCATTTTCTGCAAAAAGGAACAACCTGGCAGGCTCAAGTCTCCACTTACATTGGCTAAGCAATATCCTTGATATAGTAGCAGACAGTTTCAGGGTTTGGTGCATTAATGGATGAAAATCTCATACTAGATCTTTTCTACTAAAATAAACAAAGCCTTTCCTTGTTTTCCTTATTAGCTTTTCATCAATCTCATCACTCTCTCCTAGCTAGCTATAGCTACTATCTTCCCAAAACCCACTTCCATGGTTGCTTAATCTTTCTTTCTCTCTATCTTTCTCTCCTTCTTTTCCCCCAACTACCCTTCCTCTTCTCCTCCCTCCTCTCCCTGCATCTATCATAGCTCAGCCGCCTCGCTCACCGTCTCTCAAGGGTAATATAGTCATTAGCCATGGAAAAGGCACTTTTAAGCAGTGGTGGTGGTGGTGGTTGTAGCAAAGTGAGAGATAATGGAGCATCAGCTGCTAATTGGGAAAGTAGTGGTGGGAATAATTTCAAGTATGACAAAGACTACCCTTATGGATATCCATGGCCTCCAAGGTACTACACATGCAGCTTTTGCCAAAGAGAATTCAAGTCAGCTCAAGCTCTTGGAGGTCATATGAACATCCATAGAAGAGATAGAGCTAGGTTGAGGGATCAATCATCCCCTAACAACAGCCCAGTATGGGGTAATAACAATTCTTCTTCTGATCAAAACCCTAATAGCCCTAACCCTAACCCTAACCCTAATTACCATAACTCTACTGGTAATAACTTTGCATCTTCTACCACTACTTCTCCAACTAACAACAACAACATTTATGCCCATCAATACTCCTTGGTTTCACTCTCCCTCTCTTCCCTCCCACCTTCGACGAAAAATGGGGAGAAGCTCGGTGGTGGTGGTGGTTCTGATCCGGTCATGGGAAGTAGTGATGAGTTTGGGAGAGAATTTCAAGGGGTAGGAAAGTGGAAGGACTTCTCCTCACTTGAGAATCATCAATATCATCACCAACATCGTCATCAGGATCATGATCATGAAGTTAGGGTTTTAAAGAGTAGTAGTAGTAGTACTTCTACTAAGGAACATGTTAAGTTGGATTTGGAGTTATGTCTTGGAGAAGCAAAGGAAGATTTGGACTTGGAGCTTCGCCTCGGAATCTAATTATTCATGAGCTCGAGGCATATATATGATCCACTACATGCTGCCTAGCTAGTTCTCTAGTCCCATATGATTAAAG
Source organism: Mesembryanthemum crystallinum (assembly GCA_030267885.1). NCBI lineage: Eukaryota > Viridiplantae > Streptophyta > Magnoliopsida > Caryophyllales > Aizoaceae > Mesembryanthemum > Mesembryanthemum crystallinum. The sequence goes on from BSSO01000570.1 coordinate 26,755, forward strand.
CTACAGCCTTTTTCTGTTACACTCCATGATCTGTTTGGTTGGTTTCCAAGAAAGTGAGTTCATCAGGAAAAAAAAGAAGTTTCATTATGGAGCTATGGCTTTAGAACCCTTTTCTTTTGCCTTTGTCTTTGCGCCTTTGCCCTTTCAACAGCAAGAAGTTTGAAGACTTAGAGATCTCAATAATTTGGAGGTATGGGCTATATTTATATATATGTGTGCTGATGATGATCACAGAGGTGAATTTTGCACCATTAATTTATGTAACAAGCTATAGTATAATCTTTGATTTTTCTCATTTAATCACTTGATGGTCATGTATTGTTTGTAGTAATAGTACTCTACCTTGAGAGAATACCTTAATTTATGTTAATCACTATCTATTTTTCATATTCATCATGCTCGCTCAATAGATGGATCAATCTGTTAGCATTAATCTATCAACGATGAATATGCATATATATATATATATATATATATATATATATATATATATATATATATGCTAGTTAACAATCATCCCATGCTTGTTTGTAGTAGTTGTTTCTGATCTTGGGTTTCCTTTTTAATGGTGTCGATCGAGCTTGTTTGGTTTTACTATATTTCTGCAAGATGGATCATCATCAGTACATGACTGCAAGATGTCATAATTGTTCCAAAGACATGCACATGAAGCATAAATTGAATGATTCATCGGTTTCAAAATTAAGTCATACATAGCTTACCTCATCAGTTTTTTGGGGAAACGAGATCACCCAAGGAATGAAAATTGGTGATATAAAAGCATCTTTATGTTCTGCTGGTCAAGACTCAAGTGTTAGTATAAGTTGTGTGTATGTTTACCAGCAGATCATAAATGCTCAAAGTTCTGACAATTCCCATATGCTTGCTAATTACTAAAGATGTATATTTGGTTGCATTTTGCACTATAACAGTACCTTAATTTTTGCTGTTTGCAAGCTAAGATGTTACTGATTGTAAGCTGCTGCTATTGGGTTATTATTCAAATTTCTGTTCGCTTACCTGGCTTTTAACTAATTTGTCAATGAGTTGATCAGATTCTGATAACTTCATGTACTGCAAGGAGGAAATTTGTCGAACGGGAAGTGTTGTTAATAATAAGAGTTTAGTTATCATTTGACAGACTGTAGGGCATGTTAATTGTAGCTAAAGATCAAATCAGAAGTTAGAACTCTGTAATTGGTAAGCTGTTAAGCAAGTGGAGTAATTGAGTAGCTAGCACTATATACCAAGCACAAATGAAATGGATCATCTGTTAATCTATAGTCAATACTAACCATAACTGTTAATTAAGTTTATGATTGCCTAAAGCCAAACAATGAGGTCTGTTAATCATATTTCAGCTGAACAGATCAGATCATCATCTTAATGCCATAGATATTGAGAGTGCATGATTTCATGTTTAACCATGCACATTTATATATACATTCGTTCAACTTTACTTTGCTACTTCATACAGTATAATATATATGCTTTAATCCATTCAAATATGAGGATTCTAGACGTGGATAAACCAATACAAACATTGCAATTAATTAGTAGTCGATAACATACACTAGTCCCATTTTCTAGAGGTTGTCATTTCAACTCGGTCTCACCAAATAATATATAACAAAAACCCGGATAAGGGTAGAGAGTTACATAACGTAGTTGATAGTAAACAAAACTAAACTTTTTCCATTCATATTCTTTAGTGATAAGGATTATATTTGAATTTTCTAGCATATCCGAAACAATATATCAATCTGGCATTCCAAGAGTAAAGTGCTTGGCCAAAAAGAATTCTAGCTCGATCAATTTGACCGTCTGCTTGAAAGTTCAGAGTCTATATCGGATCCGACTATTAGTTGATTTCCTAGTAATTAAGTACATACAACGTATATATATTGCTCAAATTGGTAACTACTCCGTAAACTTTTTATCATCTCCTAGTCATATATAGATGACATGTACAGTTTACATAATGTCATCAACAAAAGCAAAGCATGCAATAGAACTGATGAAACACAACACCATAGCAAATTAATAGTAGTAATGTTAGTAACATATCCCAAAGAATGAAAGTAAAACCTGTCAACAACGTCAGGTGAGGAAGAGTTTGTACTGAGACATTCAAGATTGATCTCAGATCAGTACTATTTACTGGAGTCACATAAGTATATCTGATCTTAGTGTATATATATATATTATATACTTTGCTGTAAAATATTTACATAAAAACTAATACAGTACTATATATGCGTACGTAAGTTTTTCTGTCAAATGAAATGATCATAAAGTATGATATAACATCATGTTTTTTGAACTTCCCAACATCTGAAGTCTGCAACACATACAGATAGAAAAAAGTAATGAATTCATTCTGAATCTGATGACCAAATTTTTACTAGCTAAACAACAAAAAAAAGACCAAACACAACTTAGTAACTTAGATCTATATGATCTCAGATTTTATTTTATTTTTTAAAAAAAAAAAAAAATTGTTATTTTTCGCATGTTCCCAACATATCTCTGGTTGTCAGTGGCATGATGGCCTTTCCTTATATGACACCCTTTTTATTCTGCTGAGTTCTTACCTTAACTAGCAAATTTTATTCTTCTTCTTTCTTGAATATGATCTTCTATCATTTTCTCTCTCTTCTTTCTCTCTCTAAAATATTGAATTAACAGGAGTGACAGGGGCAATGGGGTCATATATCACTCATCAGGTGCTAAGGTCATAAATTGGAGGGTCATATATCACTCACTAGCTAGCTACTAGGAGTACTATACTACTATCATTTGAGAGTACTAAAATGTGGAGCCCTTAATTTTGCATTTTTGGATCATATATTCACCAATTAACTTACATGACACTCAAGATTTTTTCAGATTATGTTTGTGCAATTTTAGTGCATCCTCTCTTTTAGGTGTTTTGTTTTGTTTTCTTATTTGTTGTTGATTTTTTTTTAACTTTATAGGCTATGTTGATTGTTGCTGATTTGAGTTTTTGTTAAATTTTTGCTGAATTTATTTCCATTGGAATCAACAAAAATTGTACGAGGAGAACACTAATTCTTCTTGGAAGATATTGTATCAATGAAATTAACTGTCAATTGCAGATACTCAAGAGTAAGTCGCTGTTCGACAAAATAATAGCAATAATTATAACAAAAATTTTTAGGAACATAACAGATGTATTGACCGACTCTATCCTAGTCAATATATGAGTCTAATGGTTCAGAGTGAGGCATTTGGTACTTTAGGATTCAAGTTATATTCTCTCCGATCCCAATGTATTACTATTTACTCATATGTGTTATCCTACCCTCACGCCATTTTCTAACCCAAAAGTTAAAACAATAATATTGATAAAGGGTTTGACTATTTCATTTGATTTTTTTAATGTGAGAAAAGTTTGAGTTGTAGTTCTCATATTATGTGACTTTCACTGTTTAAACCTAAAATTAATTCCCACAATGTACTTTTATTGCCATTAATTATTATTCATCCAGTTCAAATTAGTTCATTTCAATTCAATTCATTTAAATAAATTGAAGAGAAAAGTCCCTAATTTACCAAATACTAACTCTCCTTTAAAATGTCAACTGTTATACGTATCTAAGAGCACTACAAGGCTTATGTACAAGCAAAAGTAGTTTAGAAGTTTATTTATTTATTTATTTTTTTTTTGACAAAAGTAGTTTAGAAGTTTGTTAGTGTCACTATTCATTCTCCTCACTCGTCTTAAATAGACCAGACCAAAGCTATTACAAGTCTTTTTCCAGTTAAATAGATTTGGTTACATGTTCTTAATTAAGAAAACACTTATCTATCTAAATAGATTTACATTGAATGTACTTTCTACTATGTTACACGAATTTCCCCTAGACGAGTTAAAACTTAAAACATGGTGCCACTACTGAAGTAGAAACCTAGAAAAAAAAATATGGGAAAAAAAAAAAAAAAAATTTCCTTGGGTATCCCTTTACTTTGATGAAATGCATGTGGTACCCAAAGTTTTGGAAATGTGCCTGGGGTACATCTGAACTTTTAACAAAGTGATTAGTGTACCCACTAAGCCACAAAATGACTATAATATCCTTGCAATACATTTTTTGTATAATAACTATGTTTGACTTTTAATTTCTTTCTCTATTTTATAATATTATATGATAAAAAAATCAAAAAAAAAATAGAAACATTAAAAAATCACAAAAATTAATTAAATTTTTAAATTAAAAATAATTTTAAAAAAAATAATAAAAAATTAAAAATAATATTCAAAAAATTTAAATTTTGTGTTTTAATTAAAATCTATACAATAAGTTAAAAATTAGAAAATTATAAGAAAATGTGAATTTTTAAAATAAATTTTAGAAAAGTTATTAATTTTTGATTTTTTATCTATTTTTTAAAATAATTTTTCTAAAATTTATTTATTTATTTTTTAAAATTTATTTTTTGAAAAAATAATAGAGTTGTGGTATAAATTTTCATACTTTTTTTTATATATTTTTTACTCCCTCCGTCCATCTCAAATGTTGTCAAACCACCCAAAATTTTGTCCATCTCAAATATTGTCAAACCAATTTTATCCCACATACTTCCCAATAATAACCCTCCACTATAAACCAAATAATATAAAAAATTCAACAACAAACCTACTTTCCAATTTAAAATTAATTTATTTCCCTCTCCCCATCTCTATTCT